>WAAD01007775.1:14151-60844 GCA_013389945.1 Fregata magnificens
GCCGCTGCCTGCGGCCGCTGAGGGAGCCCCGAGGGTCCCTGCCCCGGGGACGCCAAGGGACCCTCGTGAGCTGAGGGGACGCTGAGGGGTCTCTGCCTCCCCTGGGGATGGTGAGGGGCCACGGGGGGGGTCCCAGCCCCGGGGACACTGAGGGACCCTCCCTGACATGAGGGGACTGTGTGCTGAGAGACGCCGTGAGGGGCCGGCTGTGGGATGAGGGACGCTGAGGGGCCCTGTCCTGCAAACACCAAGGGACCGTCCGTGACCTGAGGGGACACCGATGGGTCCAAGTTCCAACAGAGATTGCGAGGGGCCTGCTGTGGGATGGGGGACACTGGGGGGTCCCTGCCCCGGGGATGCTGAGGAAGACACGACGAATGAGGGTTTTGATCCCCCCCCACACCTCACAGCCTGGCTTTGGCCCTGGGGCACGTGGTGGGACTGTACCCAGAAAACGAGGGTGGGAGCGGGAGGCGTAACGAGCACAGCAAGGGAGGCAAATGCCCTGCTCCGTGTGGGTAAACGCGCTGGTGACGGAGGCCTCCAGCTCTGGCCACCCCCAGGTCTCACGGACCCATCCCAGTACTGACGGAAAGGTTAATGCCACTCTTGTCCGGACGCCCTGCGAGGAAAATGCTGGAGACTTGCATTTAATGGAAGGCCAGGTCTCTAGCAGAGTTTCCATTTGCTGCACAAAGATTGCCAAAATCAACCTTTCCCTATGACATTATGAAAGAAATAATGCAAGTAGCTTCTGTGATCTCCTCTGGTCGTAGCCAATTTATGGTCCTGGGCTGAATTTTTCAGAAGGGAAGACTGTTCTCCTCCTTTACCTTGGCCTCTAGCTCAGATGCCCAGTCTGAAGGAGCTATTCTCCAATAATTTTTGATAACGTGCCCCAGACTCCTGTTCTTGAGGATCACGGCTGCTTGGCAGTCATCCCAGAGCGAAAGAGCAAAAGTGGCAATTCTTAGAGAGGAAGAATGATGATCTATCACAGGATGGACTGATTCTTTGAGAGCCTGTTCAGAGAAAGAGCTATGCTTTCCCCTTACCTCCTCCATATTTCCTTTGCAATAACTTCTAAAAGGATTTCTAAGTGAGCTGGAGATCAGAAGAGCGTAGGAGAACAACTCTCACTTTTATGCGCCATGTGCCCCACGAGGGGAAAGAGTGATGGCCCTCGATGGGCTCTGGTTCTCAGAAGCATTTTGAGCATGTTCGCTAGAGCCCATCCCAGGCTTGTGGCTGTACGCAGCCATCTCAGGAAAGCACGGTTGCTAGGGTGAGTAAATGATCTTTTCAATAGCTACACATGTTTTAAAATAATGAATATCTCTTGTTTAACTTTCTATACTTTTTCTTCTAAAAGTTCACAGGATGGCCAGGAGGAGCAGCCAAACTTCTGTGACTGGAGCAGAATCAATACACTGAATGCATGGTAACGAGGTACACAAAGATGTATGACTCATAGCTATGTAATGTCACACTTGTGTAATCTCTCAATGTAAACTCTTTTCCTCTAATAAAATGTTAGTAAGTGTACAATACGTATATATAGTGCTGTGAGTCAGCCAAGAAAACATACTCTGATGAATTCAGAATGAATGTGAATGTTCCCTTGATAACACACCCTGAATGTCTGTGTCAGTTTATGTGCTTGTGATTTCAGTAACAGCTATAACAAAATATTTTGTTTCTAGGATATACAACTGTATGTGCACATTTCACCACGAAGCTCCAGTCGGATGCTGTCTTCCAGTAGGCACTGGAAGGACATCCGATTATAGCACTACACTGATTCTGTCCCCTAACTGTGTTTTTTCTTCGCATAAAGGAAACGTTTAGTGGGTAGTGAGAATGAAAGCCAAGCGCACAAAATAATAAATTCACTGCCTTTAGTTTCTTTTTGTTTTCAAGTAAAGCAGTGAAGCTAAAAAAATACAGCTATACTAAACCTGGTGAGATGAATGTGAGAATGTATTTATGTTGTGAGTCACTAGTTCTGCACAAATTGAGTACAACTTTGCCATGACCTTCCACTCGGTCCATGATAGCTGTGCTGACATTTTCTGGCTTTTTGCTGTATGCAACGCTTATTTTAAATATCTAAACCCAAGACCCTGGCACTGATCTCACTTATGACAGCATAGATCAGGAGTGATGCCACTGGTGTATAAATGTGAAGAATGTGAGATTAGAAGTATTTGTTAATCTGCTGTGGGTAGAGGAGAGCTAAATGATGTGTGATTTGTCTTCCAGCCAAAGTAAACACAGGCTCAGCCATTTTTGTATGGCAAAGTTGATTTTTCTAGGTGTTGCTGCTGATCTCTGTTGTTGCTTTTACATCAAGAGAAACTTTTTAAGGGATTGCAGTCAAGATTCCGCATGTTAATAGAAGAACCAAAGCTGAGGCTATGTGATGAACCCTTGGTGAAACACTGTGGCTGGATGGGTTGGTGAGAATGCTCACGTCACCTGGCTGCTAGAGCACTCTGAGTCATTACAGAACTCAAACAAACAAACAGAAAGGTCCTTTCTCATGGGATTGTTCTCAGAAAGTCCTGACTGCACCTAGAGCAAACCTAGAGCAGGGTAAACGAACTGAGAATGAGGCCTCTTAGCACCACTGTTCAAAATCACAGTACTAGTAACACTGTGACCGACCACTTCATATTTAAATGAGACAAGCATTATCATAGGATTTCCCTGTCTGCCTCTCAAATTGCCATAGTTGCCAAGTTCTGTTGACTATACAATTTTTTTTGCTAATTTAAACTGCAGATTCTGAGGTAGTGCTTTTTGGAGTCTGCTCTCAAGGAAGTTGCTAAAATGATGTAAACAACCACATAAAATGAAATATACAGGTATTTTTTGGAGAGGCATTTCTTAATTCGGGGAGAGTGATTTAATCCTGTAGGCCTTTTATTTGATTAAAGTAACACCATGAATTAATTTGATAAAGGAGCCTTTCTGACCAGACCTTTCATGACTGGAGTTGGTTCCCATTCAGGGACTTAAAGACAAAGGTGAACCACCTCTTTCATAAGCTGAAGCTGAAGGGGCTCATTAAGTTTTTAGTATGACATATCTTCCTTTAATATTCTTTGTGATTCTCCTCTGAACTACGTGCATATTTTCAAAATCTTTCTTGAGGTTTCAGCACTGGAAATGTGGAGCAGCAGACAAATACAAGTCACCCCTCTTTAGCGCTTGGGCACTTGCAGTCACGGCATTGCACTGAAGCTCACCCATGAGTAACTGTTACGCAAAGCCCTCCTCTCCCCCAGCTCTTTCATCAGCTTCCCAGTCAAGGGCACCACCACCATGTATATACGGTCTGCACTCAGTGCTGGCTAGAGGCTTTTCGACTAGTATGGCAATGGCGAAAGCAGAACACATGGGGCATGGGGGGAGACTGGAAGGTGGATCGGAGCCCTGGGAGGCCTGGTGGGAGTGCTGGTGGGCCATGGTGCAGGGCTGGGGAGCATCATTAGATGCTTGGAACAACTGGGAGAAATCCAGCTTATTTAGGGCTGCACAGATGGAAGGTAGAGACTGCGAAAAGGTACCACGAGAAGAGGCATCTGACATTTGCCATCTCCAGCAGAGCAATTTTGCTGCCCCCATTTTTTTACCTGTTGGCCTAGGGAGGGACCTATTTTTGCCTATGCCAAAAAGCAGAGCTGCTTGCATTTTTCGTTCCTAGAAGTATGGCCTTAAGCTTGTCTGTGTGGCCATGCGTGGTGTTTGTTTCTGCCTGGATAGTGAAGCAGCTATAATAATTCTTTAACAATGGCATGTTCTTCAAATTATGTTGCACTTCCTTGATCTTTGCCATCTAGGACTTTATCAGTAACAGTTTCTGTTTTCTTCCAGGTCATTGTTAACAACATTGAATGGTAAGTGATGATAAAAAAGATCAAGAACTAATAAACCTGCTTGATTAAAATTTAAATTAGATTTCAAGATGTATCACCTTGTGTTTGGACCAATTCGCGTGTGCACACCATATTGATTTGTCATGTTCTTGTTTCTTATTGTGAAAATCATACTGCACCGAGGCAAATCCTTACAGATATTTGCCTGTTACATCAGCACTGCTGCCTTATTTAAAACACTGTTAAAAGCCACTGTCATTAACTAAACCATCTTTATTTAGAATTCTTTTTATGTATCAAGTCCTTCCAGTCTTTTGCCCAGGTTTATATAACGCTGACAGGCATATCTGGGTCATTCTGTTTACCCTGTTAAAATATTGACATAATATTAACATTCTTCAAGTCACCTGGGACTTCCCCACTGTTCTGAAATTGATTGATAATAAACATTAACCATCTGGATATGTCCTTAGTTGGTTCTTTTGAAACACTCGCTTATAAGTTACCCAGACCTGGCAACTTAATATTGTTTGAGATGAGTAGCAGTTGTTTTAACATCCTCCTTAGTTACTGGAATGGAAAGTATTTCAACATCATTATTGTCTGATCTGAATACAGCATCTGGCTTTTTCCCAAAGAGAGAACAGAAATATTTTTTAGCACTTCTGCTTTTTCAGCACAATTATTGACAGTTCTATCATTTCCATTCATTGTGATGGCAATCTTAATTCATTTTAGTGAAAGCCTGATTTAACTTAGTCCACAGAGATTAGCAGAAGTCAAGCATCGATACTTTCAAGCACTGTATGCTTTAGCTAGGCAGACTTCCATCGATGCAAAGGAAGAATAAGCTTAAATTCCATTTCAATAAATAAGTCAAATTATATAAAGAAAACTTTTCTCAGAAATATGCAAGAAAATACTGTTCCCGTCATTGAAGTACGTTCATGGTTCAGTAAATCATGCAAAAAAATCAGCTGTTTAATGAATTTAATCGAGGTAATTATGTATTGTTATTTGAATTTGCTGTGTGACGAATGATAGCGTTCAGCTGTAAATGATTTTTTGTCATTTTTGATTTGGGGACTCTTCAAACCTAAACAGTTTATGCCGGTTTTTTAATGATCAGCTTTGATTAGGTATGTAGTTGTGTTTCTGCCAGCTTTTACTGATGTGTGTGTTGAATGCACATATGTTGTATTGCAGATGTCCCTTTCAGCTGTCAATTAAAAACACATTTGAGAGATCTTTTATTTTTTTTACAGAACTGTGAAATGATACCACAGTTTCAAAAACTCTGCAAGCATGTTTAATCGTATCCGTGAAACTGCTTAAAATATCAGTTGCTGATTACAACTAGCAGTTTCCAGTTGTTGCCAAATACTTTTTGTTACAGAATCAAATATCTAGGGAAGAAATGGGCAATAAGGGTGTGGAATAAGAGGAGCATAGGTCAGAAAGTACCTATGATGTGGTTTCATTCAGAAAAATTACCGTTACTATTAACAAACATGTAATAGCCTCCACGAAGTTGGAAGCCCAAAAAGATGAAACTCGTTTAATTCTGGAATACAGTGGGTGTTGCACTGTGAGATTTCACACTAGTCGCATCTCTCCTGGTCTGCATTTTAGGAGAGAACTTACATAATTGGTTGGAGATGACAGGAGAAAAAGTAAAATGATGTCTTATCTCTTATGTCCACTTGGGACAACTAGTAATGTTGTAAGACATGCGAAGTTAAGTGGTTTTAGAAGTGAGAACTGTGTTTGGGGTTTAATTAATGCAGAAAAAAAATCTGTTTGAAGGAACTTCAAAGAACTAATCAGATGCACTTTTCTCTCTTTTTAATTTGTGAGATCTGTTGCAGTCTGAGTCAGCACGGCAGATGCAGATGTCCTTCTTAGCAGATTTTTTTGTCACTTTGAAGTTCACAGGTTTGAACTGGGGGAGGGGGAGAGAAGACTGGACAAAGCTTAAAACCAGCCACAAGCAGACAAGTACTTAGAAGTGAGGAAGGCTTTGGGGTTTTTTTCCCTCATTGACGTGCAGAAAATCTTTATAGGTTATGGTTTTATCTGATAAGTGGAGGTTTATTCACCAAATACACAAAGTAGGAGTTCATATAGGGTGTAGGGTGGAAAGCCTTGTTTAACATGATGAACATGTGGGGTTTAGTTCTCATTTATAAAATACCTTCTTTGTACTGCACCTGTATTATTTATTAGTCATATGTCCTGCAGTTGAGTAATGGGAAATACTGGAGCAAGCATTTCATTAACTGTGACACTGTTAATTGGTATTGCTCTCTGCCTGGAATTACTTTCCCTGTTTGAATACATGGAAGTATGAATCAGAGCTTAGCGAATTAGCCAGTGAGAGGAAGACAGGCATCTTTGCATGATAGGCTGTATGTATAGAGCAGCTGATCTCATTTGTCTTCCTGGACTGTGAAGTCCTTTTCAGAGTTAGATCACCGAAGTATTCCGAGTGGTATATATTTTTTTTCCATGATCACAATTAGCTATATCATTATGATTAAGCTTTGAAACTTCAGTGGGATATTTTGGGACAGACTTTTTTCCAGACGCTTATGTCCATTGTTGTGACCATTTTTTCTCTTGAGCTATTAATGCCTACCTTTTGGGATATTTATACATTTAAATTCCTGGATACATCTGAGCTTAGGAACAGTGCTTTCTGTCTTGTAGAAAATGCTTTCTATTCGGAAACAAAACTTCAGCTTATTTTCTCACGCACCTGAAAATTTACTCCAAATTGTTCAGCTGATATGCCTTATTGCTGACAATAAGCTCTAGGCTGGAATGAAGTGCCAGTCGTCAGGGTTGATACTGATTGAAGTTATTACTAGTTGGTGCTATGGTATGTACAGCAATTATAGTTTAAGAGAATAACGCTGTTGAAATCCTTGAGCGGTTGCAGCTATTCTTGAGCAATAAAATGCTTTTCAAGGGACAGCCTAATACAATGCAACTTTGTAGAATGAGTTGTGTAATTTTCTTTTCATTTGCCACATAAAGTGCCAAATAGATGTTTGCAATAAAAATACAAGCCTGGGAAGAATGTGTTTTGCCAATTACAGCATAATGTGGGCTACAAAGAAGTGTTCAGAATGGAGTTCAGTATGGATGTTAGTGTCAGGTTACAGCAGGGAAAAGGGTGCCTTAATTTGCCAAATAACCAGTGTGTTTTTTATCCCACGTTTGCAAGGAAAATCACTGCCTTTGAAAGAAAAGAGATGGGTCTAATTCTATGCAAAATGAATTCAGCGAGGAGAGGCAGGCAGTCTTCTCCTTGGTGAGAAACCAGTGCATGGGGACTGCAAAACACTGATTGATGGCGACCAATCCCTTCAGCTGGTGGTTGCCACATTTAGCTCTTCCAGTTGGCCAACGCTGGGCGAGGGGGGGCACAGGGTGGGATTAAAGCTTCTGTAGCAGAAGTGGTACAAGCCACACTGGGCCCGGTGGTAACAATTTAGGGGGCCCTTTCTCCTATTGCTCAAGAGCTTGCATGATTCACCTTGTTCCCTTTTTCTAAGTTTCATATCACAGAAAACTGAGTTATTTTTCAACATAACTTTTACTTCAGCCTAAAGTTAGATACCGAAACACTGTGTCCGTAGCTACAGCTACAGCCTGACGATGCTCTTGAAATAAAGCCTAGGATCCTGCTTGCTGAAAACATGCAAAATAAGAGCTATCTTGTGCTCGACTTCTTCGCGGACTGTTTTCTGTCTTCTTCTGCTTAAAAACCACCTGCTCCGATGAGATGGCAAAGCGTCTCATTCACATGAAATCAGCGCGAAGCAGCCAGCCAAGAGGCAGTGGCGTGTATGAGCGAGAGGGGATCCTTTGCAGCCTTTATATACCAGAGTTATTTTTAACCACAGCCTCCATGCTTATTACAGTGTTTCCTCTCTCAGACGCTCAGGAAGCCCACTTGGCTCTGTTTCCTGCTAACATGCGGCCCTGGCTCACAAAATCTCTGAGAACAACAGGCCTGAGACTGCTCGGCTCCATTAAAAAAACTGGCAACTTTTCAAGCCCTGACAGAAAACCTTTGAAAGCTCTGGATTTCCTCCAGCTAACGTATGAGGCTCCTACATCGGTGACAAATTAGACTGAAACAGCACAAAATGCTCCTATGTAAATAGCTTTTTTCTGCGTTCACCCTTTTAATAGTTCAAACATTATTTATAGTTATTTCTGTGGATGGAAAAATATTTTTATATTTTTCCAAAGATGGGTTCTAGTGAAATGTTTTCCTTGTTTGTTTGGTTTTTTTTTTTTCTTTTTCCTTCGAGATTTTTGTGACAGTTTTCTTAGGCTCCAGGAGCAACCTTTCCTTCCTGGAAACCAGGACAAAATGGCTGTTGTGAGTTCTTCAGTAAAAGGCCTGTGTCCAGCGCTGAGCACAAGTCTCTAAACGCTGCCATTCCTCAACTATTAAATAATAGTTATAACAGGCACAACTGACTTCTGATTTCCTGAGAGTCAACAGAAGAGGTCAGTTGCTCTTTATCGATGCCTTTACCCATGCGTTTTACCTGTAAGGTTAGTCCTTCGTATTTTATTTTTTCTTGCAGACTTTTCACTGCAATTCCAAAGGGACTCCTGCTTCCAAAAATGCTTTCAAGTATCAGAATAGATGTGACCTTTGATGCTGAGAATGCTATTTTCTCCTGAGTTGACATTTTACAATATTCTAAGAAATCTTACCATGAAGCGACTTCTCATATCTGTCAGTAATAATGACTTGGAATCGTAGATGATAACTCCAGAATATAAGGCTTATGTGATTTTCTGATTTTTCTAGGAGTATTTCCAGTAGTCTCATCTTTGTCTGGGTCAGCGTCGCCTTAAGGGTTATTTATTGCCCTGGGCATGAACAAGAATAATCTGTAACATCTACCTGGCCTCTCTAGTCCCAGTATTTATCTCAGACACTGGAGGGACGAGCATGGTTGCCGGGAGCACGTTCACTGGAGGAGGAGGATTTCCCTGACCTGCCTGTTTTCTTGCTAGCTGGGCAGTAAGGTGTGTTTATTCTGCCCCCCCCCCCGATTTTAATCATCCACAGCTTGAGCGTGTAGGCTACAGAATTGTCAGGCTCTGCTGGTACTTAAAGGAGAGAGTGATGGAGCATTCATCCCACCCTGGGATGATATGGCCAGTTCTTAGACAGCTAAGGGCAATTGCAGTTAATACTATTCTAGCTCTATGGATTCGTGGAATTCCCCTCTATATTTTCTTTTTCCTTCTTAAAGGACTCTCTTCGGTCCTTCAGTCTCTTCAGTCGTGCCCTGAACCCCTAGGTTATGCCTTATAGAAAGGAAAAAGAAATGATTCTGGTTTTCAGGTTGACAATCTCTGTTGGTTTTGTATGACAGCAACATTTTTGCCCTCTGCCTTTCCCTTGGAGCTTGGCTATTGCGTGAGAGCATCTCCAATGAGAAAGGTCATCTATATCATGAGGAAGATAGTAAAATTAATGTGTGTTTTATTGGTGTCAATAACGCTGCTTTAAGCAGCTGTGGTTTGTTACACCAGTTACAATGAAATACTGAACTGGGAGCTGGGTGTATCAAGCACGATCTTGAATGAGTAACTACCACCATCCCTCAGATGACCCTTATTCTGATTGAAATCATTTTACTCTCAAATTTATCTACATTTCACACAGATGTGGTTAACTCTTGCAGTTGAAAATTACTCTTATGAGAAAAGAAAAATGTAAACAGTTTCTAGATGTGAAAGACCTGCATCCCACGTTTTGTAGCTTTTAGCAACTCATTCTGCTGTTCATTTGTTGCTTGTTTGGGGCTTTTATCTCATATCATACCCAGCAATTGGGCTTTCGCTGTGCCAGGGGGACCCTCCTTTGAATGAATCTTGGCAAGCAAGTCTTTTAAATTCAGCGTATCATTTTGGCAAGTGATCCTTATTTTGCAATATGTAAGTTTTGTAGTTACAATCGTAGCTCATAGCATTTGCCGGCATCGTTTATGGAACAAGTGCTATGCAAGAGCAGATTCACGTTTATTTTCAGGCAGGAAACCAAGAGTGCAAAAATGCATCGTGAACTGAAGGGTCAGGGTGAAGCCTTTTTAAAAAAGAATCAAGGTGGTTGGGTTGCGTTTATCACGCGCAGTCAAGCGGTCTAAAATTGACTTGTTTTGATGCTATTTGGAGCTCACTGTAATGAAAAACTGACTTTGTGCAGATTGACATTCTGCGTCACAACCCGTCTTGGGATAGTAATACCAACAAGGACAATTAGTTTAACTGTCGTTCACAATTGCTGTTTGTTTGTACTTGGTGGTTTATGGTAGAAACTGCAGGACAGCCTTCCATTCGAGCTCTTGCCAGTGGCCTCAGTAATTGCCCACTAGTCACTGAAGGACAGACTCACCAAGGACTTTCAAAGCTAACTTACCCTCCTTCAAATATAACTGAAATTTATAGCTAGCAGCTTCTAAAATAACTCACATCACTACCACCTCCAAAAACAGCTCTGGGACCATGTGGCCTTGTGGTTATGGCTCTGGGGTTGTGGTGATGAAGTCAGAGATTCAAATCCAGTTGTAGGGAGATAAAAAGCTTCAAAGAAAGTGAAACTGTTTTTGCCTTGATTATGTGGAAATAATAACACCTCATTTTACTTACACCTGAAAAACAAAATTCATAGCTAAAAATAAGGTATGTCATGTCAGGAGATGCACTGTGGATAAAAGCATGTGGCTGGTATGAAGAGAGCTCATCCGAATTGACATGTTGGAGGGGTTTACTTCTCTTTGTACATAATATCAAGGTGTAGGGTGATAAAAGTCAAGGTCTGAAGCCTCCACAGGCAACACAGTCAGAGACTAACGAGGTCCACTGTATTTTTCAGTGTACCTTTTGGCTGACCGACTGTGGGCTTGGGGTTTGCAATAGGAAAGGACTTTGTTTCCTTGCTTGCTTAGAGCTGCCCAGAGGTTTCTCTAAGCTCTTAGGGGCCATTTGCAGTCCATGGAGGGAGTTGCATAAGAATCCCATGGATGCTACGCTGGAAATTGTTATTATTGTACAATGATTAGTAAATGTAAATAGAATAATAGCTGTATAATTGTACATTATACAAGCTCAGGGTGGACAAGGTGCTTCCTGCTGTTAGAAAGCTGCTTTCCTGGACTGCAGTGTCCGTGTCTTGTCTCACATTTTGGGGTCCTTCTGCTATGGGGTCCTGTAGGTTTTAATGAGTTGTCAGACAAAGCAGACCTGCTTCAGGCGGAGGACTTAAGAGACTGCCACTGTAGGCTGGCCAATGTCTCGGGGCTAAAATAGTGTCCTGTAGAGAGGTATGTGTTTACGCACACACACACACACACACACACACACACACACGCACACGATATGTATTCAAGTGCCTCAGGCCAGAGAGGAATCTAAACCTGGGCTAAATGTAATTAAGTTGCTGAGTTATTTGGCACAAGGAAGCACACAGGTCTGTTCAGCTGGAAAGCTCTGACTTCCCCCTCAATATGCAGAATTATCACGAAGCCATTGCTATCCTGCTGAGTTATTCCTGTAGTCAGTTGATATGTTTCCGGGGGCCTTGCTGAGAAATCCTTGAGGGAATCTCCTTCAAAAACTGGGCCAGCTCCAACGTTGGTTTTAGGTGGGACGCCCCGCCCCCCCGAAAACCCCAAACCCAGCCTTGTGATGTTAACGTCAAGGTTCTGTATCTCTCACTGATGCTGGACTAAATTCCCACTGTTTACACATGATACGAGAAGATTTTTAACTTAAGCTGAGAGCGAAAGTCAGGTTAAAGTCTTTGTACATAGCATGTAAATGTGAAGGCGTATTTCAGGGCATAAATGTCTACAGACTCTCTGCTACAGATCATAACAAGAAGAGTCCATGGTGCTATTAATCCTAAGAATAGCTATTATTGGGTTATGATGACCGCTAGAAGCCCCAAGTGAGCTTGTCATTTTTTTCTCATTTATTTAGTAGCATTTCCATGGGAAAACATAGAGATGATAATGAGCATCAGTGGTACCTATTGTCTCTACAATGCACAAGGAAAATCCAAACCTGATTCATCGGTGACAAGCTTGGCAGATTATTTCTTGAACTGCATCAAGATTTAGCCTACAGTAGAGACAAGCACTGAAGCATTTACAGAAAGAGAACTGATGTTTCCGTTGTTGGAATCCAGTGGATATCAAAGATGTCTTTGAATTTCTACAATTAGAAGGAGCCAAATAAAAACCAAATAATTTTCCAAGCAGATGGCCTTAGCCCTCAATACCAAAATTATCAAACTCCCTAAGTAGTGGTTTTAAGATAGATGTTAATGGATCTTTGAGCAAGAAGCATTAGTGATCTGGACTACAGCAACATTTTAATTAAAAAGTTGTACAATAACAGACTCAAAATGTAAACTTCAAAACATTTAAAGTCTAAATTACCGTGGGTTAAGAACTGGCACTGAGTATATAATTTTTAACATTCCAGACTGCCTTCATTATAGTTCAAGAAGCCACAGAAATACACCGTTACGAGCCAGGAATAGTTCTTCCTTTTATTTGGAAAGAGAATTACAGAGGGAGCTATTGGGAACTGAAGTTTAGTTCCTAAAGCAGGAGCAGGCTACAATATTTTTATACACAACTGCAACCACAGACTTGCACTCATTCAAACATGCCGGACTAAATGGTGCCGGCTGTATAAATACTCAACACTAAGTTAAAACACAGGTTCTTTTTTATTTCAGCTTTGAAGGTTTATCATGCTATTTCTACTTTTGCAATATCATTTAAAGTCTAGATGCCTTATATATATATATAAATAAAAAAAAAGAGTGCCAGTAACTTAAACCTACAAATTAAGACCATGGTTCTGCAGTAGGTTTGGAGAAAGGCTGATTCCATTCTGGTCATTGTTGATGGACACAATGCTTGCTTTCATTTGTGAACATGCGCTTAAAATTACAAAGTAAATCCTTCTGGCTTTGTTGTAAATTTTTTTTTCCAGCCAGTTATTCCTCAACTGCATCATAATGCTCATATAATCTTTTTTTCAGAAATTGGACTCACATAACTCGTTGGTATGCAAAATATGTAAGGCCCCAGCCTGCTCTGAATTACACCCATGCAAACCGTTGAAACTTAAAAGGGAATTTAAAATATGCATGAGTAAGGAAAACAAATGGAGCCCGCAATTTGCAAAGCTCTTTGAGATCTTTAGAAGATCGTTGTACATTTTGTTACCTGTGCCCTCAAGGCAGGGATGGGGAGAGGATCTGATACTTAAACTAGGATTGTCGAAAACTAGGTTTTATCAGTGCTGTTGATAAATCAGAAGGGGAAGGAGCAGCTACGGTCCCACACTAATGTTCTAAATTCACTACAATTAATTAAAAAGCTCTAATGGAAAAAGATCCTAAATCTCATGGCTTGTCAGAAATCAACTGTCGTTTTGTTTTGCCAAGAGCAGTAAATAAACCCTACATGAACAGACATGAAAGGACTTTCTAGAAGTGGTTGGCTGCGATAATTCCACTCAGGAAGCTGCTGAAGAGCGGCAGAGACTGGCTGCCCTCGCATTTGCCGTCTCTTTTCCCTGTGTTGTTATAAAAGAGGGTGAATTGATTTTGCCTTGTAGCGTTCCTTGACTTGGACACATGGAGCTGTGCTTCTGAAGCCTTAATTCTGGGAGAGAACACTTTTTACATACTTTATAAACTGTTTTGACTATTTTCAGGTTGTCTATTGAGCCACAGTGGAAGTGTACGGATTCAAGATATTTCTGGTGATTGTGTAACTGGAAAAAACTGTCCTGATTTTAAAGTATTTTTGGCATACAAGTGAAAGTAAATAAGCAATTTTAGAGACTCACTGGAAAGTAATAGCTCCTGCAGGACGCTAGCTGTGCCAGGAACTCTGGCAGATGCACTGAGCCCTCACTATTAAGCTTCAAATGAAAGCATTTTTTTAATGCAAAAGATCAAAACCAAGGATATATAATTTAAAATGTAAGGAATTTGGAAAGAACGGATGCCTGCGAAGGGAAATGTCTAAACATATGAACTGCATTAGGAGGGAATACAATGGAAGAAAAGCCTGATAAGCTCTAGAGACACCTTGGCTTGCCACGGCGGGAAGCACAAGCTGCGGTGGCAGTGACACAGCTGTAACACTGGCAGTGAGGGTGTCGAGAGCCCAGAGCCTGCTCTGGGGGTGGAGCTGCCTTTGCCCATGGCTCTGCTGGTGACACACAAGCCTCTGGGGTTATCAGGGATGATCTTGGGCTGATCAGCCCTGCAAGAGCTTGGACCAGCTGAATTGCTGATGACGATGACATGAGAGAGAGCAAGAGCAAGAGAAGCACCTTGTTTCGGGTGACAGTGAACCACTGGGACGGCAACCTTTAGATAGGAACAGTCTGTCCCTGCGCTTCCATCCAGTGATTCATCGGTGACTACGAAAGAGTCATAAAAGCACCACTGTCAGCTAGTGTGTCATTAAAGGAAGTGTTCGGCTTTTTTTCCTAAACAAGAAGTTAACGAAGTATTATTTTTCACTGCCTTCATGCTGTAAGCTGGCATTTCAAAGGCTGAAGCTACTGTCCTTTGTTGTTGCTTCACTTGCTCATCTTGAAGCTGTAATTGAATCCACCCAGGCTGTTTTGCAGGCCTCCGAACTGTCAGTTCTCTCTGCAACTCATCTATATAAAGCCCTGCTATTAGCTCCAGCAGCTTAACAGTCAATCAGTAAACCTCAAGGGGCTGTGGACAGCCACATACTCCGTAGTAAAGGACACGAGTGGCTTTGAAACTGAAGCCACCTGCAGAAAAACTTCAAGAGATGTATTTGGCCAACCCTCTCCCTCCCTCCCCTCAAGTTTTGTTTTTCTTTTCTTTTTTTCTTTCAACAAACATTTGCTTGAGCTGCCCTTTTCCTGGGTTCCCAGCCTGGGGGCTATGGCAGAGCAATGAATTGTTGTGGGGTAGATTTATCCTGGATCTTTGTAGATGCGCCTTTGGCACTCCAGCCCAAATGGCCATGTCCAAAGGAGCTTAAGCGTTCCTGAGACGCTCAGAATACTTCAATACAGGATGACAGACGAAATAAGGCATTTTTAATGCTTCAGGATCTATGGCTTTGTCTTTAGGATTTGTATCTGGGTTCAATCAACATAGTATCAAAGTATTAAATCAACCATATGAGCATTAGCTCTCCATTTACTTTAATGGGACATTCAATTCCACCAAGACAGGAGAGAGGAAAGCCTCCAGAGAGAGAAAAGCCTCCAGAGAGAGAGAAGCTATTTACCCAAAATAAAATGCCATCCAGCCAGTGAAATTGAGATATGTGCACATCTCTGGTCCCATTTCCCTGAAAATCAAGCCATGAAACTCAGCTCCAGCTCGGTCAGCCGCTCGCTGCACACCTGCTCCCTCGCAGCCGCCAGATAAATGAAAGTTGTTTCCCTCCTTGAGAACAGCGAGTGAAAAAGCTGCCTGTGCTGGCCTCAGGTTGGGATTTTTTTTTTACTCAGTGCTTTCTGCTTTTCTATAAAATACTGTCATGGACGGTAAGTATGAGGTGCTGCAATTGTTAATATTAGCAAAGGCCCAGTTTCCTGACTGATAGAGATTTATAACATAATAACACATCTTTTGTTGGTGCTTCATTTTTAAAGCAAGCATAGTTAAGTCATTGCATTCTGATTAAATTATATATAATTATGTACATATAACATATATAAAACAGCTATATGTAACCTATATTTACATGCACACGTGCACACACATGTGTAAACCCAAGGATTTTACCTGAGTGGTGCATTGGAGGAAGGCTGCAATAGGCAAAGGGCTCTGGACTCTATAGACAGAGACGTCTGTGCAAAAAAGAAGCTATTTACCCATAGTGCAGGGTTTTGGAATTAAATGTTTCAATATATTTTTTGGGGAAAAAAACCCCACAAAACCCCTTGTTGTATGTATATCATGTATGTGTAAATACAACAGAAATTATCACTAGCTCAGCAACAAATGGCACAAAACAAGCATGCCCCAATAAAACCTCCCAAGAAAACCCGTCCAAGGCTCCAGCCTTAAAAAGGTGGGAGAACAAAGCACACGGCAACTGCTCGCAGGATTATCCTACTGCTGTAAATCTCACGAGCTGTCCTATCGTGAGTTCATCTGGGTGTTTTTGTTTGATTGGGGTTTTTTGCTTGTAAGCCAACCCCATCTCTCCTATGATACTGTCAGATCAGCTGTGGTGTGGGGAGGGTTGCTACAAGATGCGATGCTGATGCTGTGCCTTTTCCGTCTTGCCACTGCCTGGGCCTTTGGCCATGTGGCAGTGCTTCCCAAGTAAATGGGCTTGTGGCAGCAGAGGAGCAGCTCAATTTTTGATCCCAGATGCTTCTGCAAAGGGATGATCCTGCAGAACATGGCCATACGCCTTCAAGGAGTCCCTGGCACTGGGGCAGCAATGAGATATCAGTGGCAGGAGGAAAACAGGCAGCTTTGGGGGCGTAATGAGTCGTTTTAGGGACACAGTGCAGGCTAAGTGCTGCCTTGTGTATTGGCTTTTCACTTGGCTGTTTGGCTTGGGTTTTGCCAAGAGCACAGCTGAGTTTTCAACTCCTCCACAATTTCGTATCAACTGAACAAGTCGTTAGAAACCACTGAAACTCAAACCTCTACGAAAGCAATGGCCCCACGAGCCATGAGCCGCTGTACAGCACCTGATGCAGGGGCTGAGCTGACACAGTGTAAATCAGAGTGACTATTAGCAATGCTCCTTTTTTCCTTTGGAGCTGATTTGGAGGGTGCTGCTGTGTCCGGGCGAGATGCTGCTGGAGAAGGACATGACAGCCCCTGCCCCTGCAGTGCCTGGGTGCCAGGCAGCGAGACCCTGGTGTTGTCGCCTCCTCCTGTTGGTTTTCTGAGAGCTGAGAGTTCAAATAGCCTTTCCTGCAGAAAAGCAATTCTTTAAACTTATTGTCTTCTTTGAAATTGCAGTCTGAGCACACACAAAACTCACTGCATCTCACCAATGGCATTGCCTGTCTCCTTGAGCTCTCAGCCCTTGCTATCACTGACACTTCTCTGCAAGGTGGGTATTGTACAGATGCCGGCCCTACGAAAGAGATTAAAACCCAACTAGATTTAAAAGAAGTGAGTGATAAGTGAGCTCTTCTGGGCAAGGACTGCCTTTTCCCTTCGGCGCTTCTTCACTTTGTGGCGCAGGAGAGGTTTTCCTGTGCTTGGGACTTCTCGATATCACAGCACAAGTCAGCGCCAATAAAATAATACGAATCAGGGCAGGTCAATACTAGGGCCATTTAAGTAGTGGGTGATGTAATATCGCCATATGCAATAGCGTATCTCTGAGATTTGCAGTGCTCCAAGCAGACGTGACAGGCTCGCTGCAGGAAACGGCGGGTGAAATTCTCTGGCCCTTCTGATATGGGTCAGATGGGGAATCACAGTGCTCTCCCTGGGCTTCCAAATCTCTCTCTCCCTCCAAATTACTCTTGGCTTCTCCACTTGTGCAGCTGGTAAGGACGTGCTATGAGGCAACCCCTAAAGGCACTTTGGATTTTGAAATGTGCTGCTCAGAGAAGCAAGTTAGTCGTTGTCACCCCCCCAAAAAAACCTCCAGCAATAATGTCTTGGAGCCAAAGCAAAGTCTGCCAAGGAACAAATGCCCTTGGGTGGAGATTACTGATATTGTATTTGTTATATTAGGCAGGAGAGGTCAGACTATTCTTTAAAATAAGTTACAGTAAACAAGCTGGGTAGCTGAGCCCTTCAAATGTTTCATTACTGATGAGTTTTAACGTTAAGAGCTTCTATCGTACGAATCTTGATCAAGGGAAAGATAAACGTGCTGTTTTTTAGCATTTCACTACAAACACGGTGTTTGTGCCAACTGACACAATGATTAAATATGATCCTCTCTTCTCAGAAATGAGGAGAACTGTAACCGCACCGAGCTCTCCGCCGCTGATACGAGATAAAAAGAGTCAAATCGTGTGTGGTTTCCTTCAGACCAAACTTGTGGCATAGCGTTTCGTGAATGATGGTGTCCAAAGTCAAAATAATCTGTTTTCCCCAAAGGTATTTTTACAGAAGACTGTAAGAGTGTATTTTTCTACAGAATAATAGAAAAGGTTCATTTATCCTTTGCACCGTGCTCAGCATTGGCTCTTTGTTAGTGCAAATAGAGGTTCGACGCCCCAGTATGGGAATGGGAATTAATAGGTACCCAATTGCTTTCATTCTAACGATGGCTAAAAAGGCAATCCAGCTTTAAAACAAACTGGATTTGTGGTTTGTTTTTTTTTTTTTTAATAAAAATTAATATTCAGGATATTTTCCCACCGCTGTGCCCCAGCCCCTCTCTCTGCTCCTGGGTGCTTTTGGCTCGCTGCTCTTGCTGAGCGGTGCCACCGATAGCCCCAGACACAGCTTCAGCTCAGCCTCATGCAGCATCGTGATGGCTGCAACAGCAACCCCATTGCTGACCCCTGCTGAAGCCACAGTGCTGGTTAACACAGAAAATGAAAAGCAGCTGTTTGTTTCTTTTCAAGAGTATCAGAAAAACAAGAAGATGGTCACCTGCCCATGTGGGCCAAAGGCTTCTTCAGCCTTTTCACTTTCAGCCACAGATAGTAATAATTCTCTGCCTTTGTCTAAGGAGCTTTTCCAATTTATTTCACTGATGTTCTGCAGGCCCGTGGGAATTAGCTACAACTGTCCTTCCCCTGTTGTAGACCAAGATAAAAGCAGTGACGGAGCCACCCAAAAAAAAAAAAAGCAGCGAAGAATTGCAGCTCCAGACACCTCGCCACCCTGAGGGTGCTACAAACTTTGTGCTTTGCAGCCTCTCAAAGCCCTGCAGAAGGTTTGGTTTGCTGAATCTAAGTAGGGTGCCTCACCCTTCTTGTGAGCAAAGTGCAGCCGTACTCGTGCTTCCTTTGTAGAAAGCACTGACACCGCACTGGTAACTCCAGTTAACAGCAACCACTTTTGCCAGGCTCCACCAGAACATGAACCTTTGCTCAGCACGGCTCAGTTGTGCCCCGTTCCCCAAGCTCCAGCAGGTTTATCCCAAGTCCGTTAAGTTCTGCTTTATAGGACACGGGCTCAGTGCAGTGCTCTGTTGTGCAAATAACCTCTTCTGCAGCATCTGCGCAGCCTTGGAGAGCAGCGCTCACACCACCAGGAATAAGATCTTGGAGGAAATTTGTTGTGACCCACACCTGCTAATTCCTCCTGTGCCCTGAGATGCCCCTGTATCTGCAAGACGGTCTTGAAACCTAACATCTGCTTACAGAGCTTTTTAATGGCTCTGAACTGAGGGCTGTGGCTGATGGGATCCAGCATGGGGCACGATTAAACGTTGGACCATAAAAAGGCACACTGAGAGCCTCCCTTCAGAAATGCACTATGGATGAAGGGAAAAGCAGCTGTAACATTTATATTCTCTCTCACTCTGTGGGTATGGGGAGAGGAGATGGTCAGAAGCCAGGAGACGTGAGGCCAGCATCCCCCATGCAAGCACGAAGCCAACAGCTTCTAACCCATATGGCAAAGGATAGGATAACCAATGTCCTGGAGGGGGAAAGGGGAAAATACCTGGTACTCAGTCCAAAAAAGAGGCAGTATTTCCAGAAATGGCCTGTGTATGTGGATGGAGGGCAGGGAACAGAACATTTTTGGTACCGGCTACCCAACAAGGCAGGATGGGACACACCATGCACTGTCATGCCTTCCCACGCCGCTGGCTTCCCCCGTGCCCTCACACGACCGCCACTATCACCCGGGATTCGTGCAGGAAACGTGGGTGAGAAGTTCTCCGAGAGCAGATGTAATCCTGCCACGGGCTGCCCACGGAGGCACCCAGGCACCAGCCTCCCTCCGTGCAGCATGTTGACTCAGCGCGTGGTGCCCCACTCAGCTGGGGATGTCCCATGGCACCTGCAGGAAATTTAAACTGAGTGTGGAGGTGTGTGGCTTGTTGCAAGGGCAGGAGCTTTGATGAGCTCAGCAGGGGAAAAAACCTCTAGGAAGGATTACTCTGAAGTTTTGGAGGCAAGGGACCGCTGTGGTCCTTTATAGCATCACCTATAGCATCATGCACTGCACAGAGTCCACTCCATGCCCATGGACATGAGCTGCTGTTGCAGCAGCAGCTCTGGGACTGCAGCTTTTGGAGAAGATGCATCTTTTGGAGGAGATAGATACCCCCATCTTCACACAAGGACCTCTGAGCTCTCCCCTGCATCAGTTCTTCCAGCAGCAAATACATGCACAAAACCACACACATTCTGCTGGAAGCAAACACGTCTTTTCTAACTTGACTTTGCTTAGCTTTAGCTTCCAGCCATTGCAGCTGCTGTTTCTTTTCTCTGCTGAATTCATGTTCCTACCCCAATAAAAAAAAAATCTTGTGTTTGCTACAAAAAAATTTCACTTCATTAATCTAAACCCCTCTGGCTATACTGTCACAAAACACTGCTTGGAAAAAAGCAAGCTGCTGCAACACTGCTGCCTCGGAGAGCTCAGTTACTCAAACACTTAAGTCAGGAAGACCAAAATGTTCCCTCCTTTCCCAGCACCTCCACCAGCATGCTGCAAGAGTGAGCAAGAAGGAGGAAAAAAAAAGCTCTTACAATGCCCCATCTATGCACTGTGTCAGTCTCTCAGAAATAACTCCTGTTGTCATCAGCCCCTGATATTTTTGGTATTTGACACAATACACGGAGATAAGTTTGGGGACATAATTTTGCAGAGCAATCCAGAGTTATTCGAGCGTGGCAGCTCCCTGGCTCTTGCAGCACGGCTCTGGCTTTGCCCAGAGACGTCAGGACGTTTTTGGGACAGCGCTGCCCAGGCAGGCACAGCACGGACCAGCATCAGCGAGGGATGCTGCTTTGTGCCAAATGAAGCTTGTGTGACCAAGTGCTGAAACGAGCCTGCAAACTGCTGAGGGTTTTCTTTTGTGTTATAGAATAAAAACAAATTCCCGACTTTCCTTCTGGTAGAAATCAGTCTGATCGATGACAAAGTTATCCCGTCGCCATAGCTACCAAAGAATTTGCTATATAGAAATAACAGTGATTTCTGAAGTCAAGGGATGTTTAAGAAAAATTGTAACAAGAGTGGAAGTTAGAAAATCTGACTTTGGGAACGCTACAAAAGCAGCCATGGATTAGCGCAGTAAAGGTTGTGTAGAACTGTTTGTTCTGAAGGATTAAAATGAACCCCCAGTTATTAGAATTTCTCATTATGCACTTTTTAGGACAAATTTTGGGCTATCATCATGCT
The DNA here is from genome assembly GCA_013389945.1 of Fregata magnificens. Lineage (NCBI taxonomy): Eukaryota > Metazoa > Chordata > Aves > Suliformes > Fregatidae > Fregata > Fregata magnificens. The sequence continues at coordinate 35,395 of WAAD01007775.1, forward strand.
GGGGTTTTGTTGTTGTCATTTCTCCTTCTCGGTAGTTACAGTTACTTTGGATCAAAACAGTGACGGCAGCTACGGAAAAAACCACTCCAGCTTTATCAAGTGGTGCGAATGAGGTTTGCTATAATCAGCGAGTGGTGTAAGTCTGTACAGAATATTAATTGCAATATTGCCCCCTTCCAGCTCCGCTCTTTACAGCTCCATTTAAATGCTATTTGCTCTGATCTAATACTAGCTATAGATGTTGCTGGACTTTTTTTGCCATTAACTGCAATGAGGCAGAAGGGCTGTTCCTTTCAACACATAGATCATTCAGCACATGGAACGCTTCTTATTTCAGAGCCCAAATATAACATTTTATCTAGTGAATCTGAAATTTGCTTGGATAGAGCTCAATCCTCCACCATAGAAGTCTGTGAGTATTTAATGAAAGCTAAACAAGGCCTGCATTGATATGATTTATGGATTCGTTGTTTATTTGCTAAAGGCTTCTTTACAAGACTTATATCACTATGTTAATTACTTTAAATATGTCCATCTGCACTCAAATAATAAAAATATACATATGAACGGTAATGAAATACCACCCTGAACCGTGCAGGGCAAGAAAAATCATTCAAGCTGCAACTATAGCAACTACTAAAATAGCAAAGCACACTGATTTCTGACATGAACCTGTTCCTAATGTCCAAAAGACACTGTGTGCTGCGAGCTTTATATACCAGCTCCCAAAATATCCGAGTCCTGATAGGATGAGAAAATACTGTCATGTTCTTGCACCAGGCCAATTACAAAGCTGTAGTTCCTGTGCTGGTAAAGATGTTTCCTGTTGATAACACAAAAGGACAACATAGCACCGAGCTGCTAATGTTATCTGGGACCCTTGTGACCTCTCGGAAACTTTAACAATTGTAGAGTTCACAACACGTAGAAGCGCTCTGTCTTGTGCTTTTGTTTTAATAAATAAGCCAGAAAGAAAATAAACACTCGTTCTGCAGCCATGTGCTCGCTATTGGTCAGGGAGTAATTAGAGGTGGCTGGAACGTAGATGAGAGCTCAGCTCTATTAGCAAAGGGTTCCTACCTCTGGCATGGGGCAGTGCTTGACTGCTAAGCCCTTTTCTAAACAAATACAGTGAAAAGGTGGAATTTTACACTGTAATATTTTCTTTCTTCAATTTTAAACATACTCCTTTTCAACTTTATAGACTAGGTTTTTTATGTTTGAAGATTAAAGAGCAGATTTCATTTGTTTATAACGTTGGCATTTCTAAACAGCCCTCATTCATATCCTTTTCCCCAAGCTTTTTCTCCAACTTTTATACCGGTCACTTCAAACTCTTCCTGTCTGTGTAGCTTTGTCCCATCTCCTTGGCTAGACAGCAGCGGTCACCGGTACACAGCCTGGAACGCAGCACTCCAGGAGCTTTAAGGAAGAACTTCTTGAAAATATGAAACCGCAGTTGGATTTGGGTATTATATTACCTCTTAACCGTCTATTTCTAATGCGCGGTTGAGATCTCCTACCTGACACCCAACTGGTATTTGCCAGCCCACTCACAAAGCCCTTATGGCAAAACCCCCTAAATCTTGATATGACAAGAAACCCAGTACCTCTGCACTCTCCTGGACTTTATGGGGTTCTCGAATCCCTCATTCCCTGCTGGTGCAGGAGCACACTTACACTCACCAGAACATGGGCATGAACCAGCAGCTTCTACAAGCTCTTTAACTAAAGCTTAAAGTGGAAAAAGCCAGAGTGAGATTTGTCCTCTCTCTGATCTGGAGCATAGGCTTGACACTTGGTTTCCCAACAGTGCAATCCAGAGTCTGCCGGTAAGGAATCACTCTACAGAGCCTTCCTTGTGATCCAGCAGGTACAGCAATGACTTGTAACCCAGGGGCTTGAAGATTCATCAATAACAGATTTATGGATTTAGCCTAGTCTGCCTGATTTCCCTAGATACTCTTCTGTCCTTCAAAATCCGAGGAGCAACAGCCATGCTGTTTCAGATAGTTTAAGAAAGTCTCAAATCAGGTATAGAATGCTCCTTATGAAGGACATTTTTAAAGCCTTATAATTGAATATTTGGGCTTTAGTTCTGCGCTAAGGGTGAGCCCTTTCAATGCTGCTTAAAACACCCCATCGGCTCTTCACCTATACCTGCCCAACTGGAAGAGCAGAGATAAAACTAGTCAGCATTTTTCCTTGCTCAGTTGTTATTCCTGCTGGAAAGCGGCAGAACTTCTTGCAATAGTTTCCTTTGAGCAGTGCTTATTCACAGCAAGTCACAGTGGGAGAGGGTGGGAGGCAGAGTTCATTCATTTTTGTAGCATAACATAGAACAGATTGTGTTTGGATTTCACTAGATATTTGTTGTTTTACGTTTCTTTGCTTTATATTGGAAAAGGGCCTGCAACAAAACTTTGATCCAAGGTACAAATCCACAGCCAAGATTTGAACTAAGCCTACAAAACTTTCTCCAGGACGGGCCGCAGCCCAACACACTGACTCTGGGAGCATCTTGTTCTTCACGTTGCTGATCATTTGATTCAGGCCTGTTTCTGCTTATTTATTTGACCATCAGCCTGCAAATGAGCTTGGAGGCTCCAGGTTCTAGTCCGCAATTTTTTGAGAATAACCCAGAATATTTCCACCTACAGCACAACGAAATTGCATCAGTGCAATGCTGCAACTGCCAGGGCAGTCAACAAGACCAGAATGAGCATAAAGAGATGCTGGCAGCTTGAAGGGGGAAGGAGAAGAGGAAGGAGAGAACAGTCATAAGGTTAAGCTGGGCATAATTTCTGATATTAAACTGAAAATTATCCAAATCCTCTGGTTCAACCAGTCTGCCAACAACCACAGAGCGGCACAACAGCTGAAGTGGGAAAAGTGGCTTTAATCTTCCTGTGCGATGCCATTGACTTTGCAGGGCTATTGACGATCTCAATTTCAGATGGCTGCTTGCACCAAGTTCCTGGGAACTTAGCCCAGAACGCGTCCTAATAAAACAAAAATCCTTCATTTTCAGGAGAACAAGCACAGAACCGAGTTTAGCTACAACTCCTATCTTTAAAAACACATTACGTTTTTCTGTTTAGGAACTGGTGCACAAGGAACAGAGCCGGAGGCGCTGCTGCCCAGAGCAACGGTCACGTCGTAAAGAGCCCGCAGCCAGAGCTGGCCACGATCTGCATGCGGACCCTGTGCTGCCAAAGCCAGAGATCAAAGTTACAGCCCAGTTCACCAGCCCCAGGAAGGGAGGACATACAGAAGGACCCAAAGTCTTTAACTAACGCACTAATAACAATGAAATAACTACAAAAGGGAACCTTCTGCATCTGACTACAGTGAGAGATGTGACTAACTGTGCTTTCCTAAATGCTGAGTCAAGACAACGTGCCGTAACTACAGGAGAAACAAGTTTTATCTGTGCATAGGGAGGGCATGACTTGTATAACACTGCGGATTGCACAAAATTCAGTGGAAAAAAAGGTTTACGATCGTTCATAATTTCAGTACAACTTCTCCTGTAGCACAAATGACATTGTTGTATAATTAATTACCATAGCAATCAAGATTATTCATGTTGTCCCTTAACTTTGCTCTCTCATGCTATTTTCTGCAAGGCCATCAACCCTCGTGGTGCCAGAGCTGCTGAAATTACAAACAGCAGTGGGTGTCAACCACAGAGGGGAAAAAAAAAGCGCTGAACAAATTGCAACATACTGCATTTGGCACAAGATAAAGATAGAGGTGCCAAGGTTTAGCCCATTTCTTGTCACAGAATATAAAGTCAGAAATAAACAGGTGTAATCTCTTAACCCGAGATAAACCTACTACGGATAAAGTCTTATTGTGTCTCTCTCTACGTGTAAGAATGTTTTGTAGATAAAACCAGCTCCTTAGACGCGGGAAGCAAATATAAGCAGTCCAAACAGCGTACAGGCATAAAAGGATGGCAATAAGGAAGGAAGAGTAGAAACATGTAGAAGAAAACCAATGAAAGAATCTCCCCAGCTGTAAGACAGAGGTGGAATGAAGCTTTTCTAATGCACCCATTTTACTTGATTGGGAGGTAGGTTCTGGCTTCTTTTATCAAGATAAAACCAGTTTTCTTTAGAGGTAATCAAGTGTGTGTGGGGGAAGATACTCTCTCTCATATGTTGTATCAAACAGGAGCTTTCAGACCACCAGCTGAGTCTTAATTTTGTGACGCTGCAATGTCCAACGCCACCAACGTACAACTCCAAGAAGCTGCTTCTGTGGCACTGCAGGGCGGCTCATCCTTTCCCTTTGTGCTGATGCCCTCTACTCTGCTTCGCAGTATTACCATTATCAGCCACGTGAGAGTAACAGAAAGAAATAAGACCTTTAAGAGAAAACTGTCAAACTATATTGAGAAGTTACTGAACTCCAAGAATCAGACTGCATAAGCCTAAAAAAAAAAATAATATAATTATAGGGTTGTTGGTTTTTTTTTTTTAATGAGCTCAGAGGCACTAAAACAGCGGGACCTTCCAAACCAAAAGACACATTTTGTACATACCGTTTGTGCAACACTTTCTGATAATTAATGGAAAGCATGCAGCGTGCTCAGAATGCCACCTACAGGCAGAACTGGCCGCGGAGGGGAGGAACAAAAAGGTTGTAGGTTGTTGCAATCTTTGATTCTAAGAAAGCCAAGATAGCAGATAGACATACACACCACCACAGGAAGTAAAGCTACCTATTTACTCCAAAGGGGGAGTGCCGCTGACGCACCCTGAGGAACAGCTATCTAATCAGTTAGCGATTAAATAATGCGTAGATGAGGTTACAGGTTTGCATGCCCGGGGAGGGGAAGAGGGGGAATGCTTCCTGCTGTTGAAATATTCTGAGCCAGCAGTCCGTGTAAGGATAGAGCAGGGGAAACACACTCAAGCTTGCTGAGAAAAAACCAGCCCGCTTCCCAGTTTATTACAAAAACAAGACTGTGGAGAACATTTAAACATTGTCGGCTTAGTATTAGTAACACAGACATGTTTTGAGAGCCACTTAAGAAGTTTAGTCTTTTAACGTTCCAAATTCCAGGTAACACGGCTATGAAATCACATTGAGCTGAAAGCACAGATGAGACACTTTACTGCTTATTTGAATTATGCAAATTGTCTTTTAAAAGTATTTTATATCAGGCACTTACCTGTAACATAGTGGCGGACCATCACATTTACATTTTTCCACATTAGGCAGAGAACAGAAACCACCAAGGTAAGNAGAACAATAGAAAAGCAAAGATTTTGTCAGTATCTGGTAAACAAATCAGGAATATGAATAACTCCAGCTTTTATGAAGTTCAGTTCCACATATCCAGGCCTCATATTAGAACAGCCGAGGGTACTCTAAGATTAGAGGCTACAACTTGCTGTAGATCAAACTGAAAAAAGAGCAAGTGAAGTGCAACCGATTCAAAGAGGACTTTTTGCCCTTTATTACTTCCTGGACAAGGACAGCTGATGCCCCATCATCAAAACAGAGTCAAACCGTGACAAAATATGAGAAAACACTGTTCTGGTCCACAAGATACAACGTTCAACAGGAAAACAAATGAAGCTATCAAGAGTCACATTTTACAGGCAAATAATTAAAGTGAACACTTTGAAGAACAGAGTCATCAGAAAGTGATTTGTCAACCAGTTACAGTTTTAATATAAAAATGTTTAGTCCAGTCATAAGCTTAATTATTCAAATGAACATGAGTAGTGGAACCAAAATCTTGGACAAGATGATTTAATCTGTTTCAATGTCAAGCTGGTTGGGTGACAAATACAGTAACCTTACTCCAGAATATACATGTCCACACCTATCGTTGCCTAACCAGCTGTCTGGTTATTGCCTAGACACCTTCAGATATCAGCCCTTTCTGAGGCAGATCTTCCTGTAACATTACAGCAGCTGCACCTCAGGGGAATTTAGTTGATTTTTTGCTAATAGTATATACTGCATACACAGGTACATCTATATATATAGTCTACAAGGATTTAGTGGGGATGATGACTGAAATATCTTCTCAAACTCGTGGGAGAGTCAAGGACTGTCAACCGAGTGGTGTCGAGAACCTTGCACACAGTGTACTACATCACGTTTGTGGACATATATTTAGATTTTGATGGTTTAAATTTAGCATCTGTCAGGAGTACTAAATTCAAACCAAAACAGTCTAAAAATTGTTTAAAGAAAATACTGATAACCATCAAAATTTTTCTGAAAAATCAAAATAACTATGTACACCCATGCCAATCTTAGCTTCTCAGAAAAAAATGAAACGGCATGTAAAAAAAAAATAATACCTTTAGGTATAACATTCTGAACTGTTATCCGATCTGCCAGGGAGTTATAATAATAGTTGTTTACAAACGGAAAAGACTGAGACAGAAAGCATCCCCCTTAGGGCAAATAAAGTCAAACGATTCTAGCAAACTATAGCAAAAGAGAGAAATATTTGCCCTAAATTAACACAAAGGCAAGCTGGAAGAAAGATGGCAACTGTATTTTTATCAGCCTCTTCATAAACAACAATCAATTCGCAGGAAGATGTTGGATTATATTACTATTATCTGGAAAAATAGTAATAAAAAACCCCAATCTTCCTACCAAATTTCATCACTTCCAAAATTGTTTTTCTCTTTTTTTTCTTTTTTTTTTTACTAATTAATCTAAGCTCTTATGCCTACACATTACAGTTTTGAACTTGTTTTACGAATAGAAATTAAAAAAAGGCAAATACTAGTCAACTGGCATAGGGTTTCCATGCCCTAGGGTTGAAACGCTTCAGTCTGCATTTCGACTACCTTGAACTAGCAATCATCATGCTTCCACAGAGATGTTCCCATAGACATTTACTTCTGTGATCTCTTGTTCTCAGTTAACTTAGTCTTTAACAAACCCCTATTTTTGTTTCCAAACCCTTCACTTGAAGTCGTTCTGTCAGATTAATTGGTTTGAAACCATGCAAAAAGAGCAAATAGTATTTTTGGACTTCAGATAGTTTTAACTCATATTCCGTAAATTTTCTTATGTTAACAGAGCTTTGAATGAGTTAAGGCACCCATATGCCCAGAAAAAAATAAATACCTTGGGCTAAATACAGCTAAGTGTTCAGCAGTCATTTAATTGCACAATCGTCTCCCTAATTTGTAGCATAATGCTGCCAATGTCTTTAGAGATCCTAAAATACGAATACTAGAAACTTTGCGAATGTAATGGACAAGGCATTGACAAGACATTCTCAAGGTTCATTCTGTATTCCTGGCTCCTCAAGGTAACTGCTACTCCTAACATAATTAGCATTTAGCAGCAAGATCAGCATGTTCTAAGAATGAAATAAATATTCACACAATCAATACTAATGGTTCAAATGCTCAAACACATTATCAAAAACAGTAATTTTCCAATCTTTCTCCTGCCAATCCAAGATTGCAGAAACAGGGCCCTCGGCAACGACATTCACAGCTCTCAGTACCACAGAAGCTTCTGCAAACAAATTCTAGGCCTGAAGTTTTGTCGTCTGTGGTGCCTGCGACTTGTTTTACTGTGTTCGAAGCTGGTAGTCTGTAAAGGGGAAAAAAACCCCCAAAAACCAGTTTTAGTAAATTGTCTCACTAAAAGTAGTAAAGCAGATCAGCAAACTGAGATGAAGCGATACAAAATAAACCCAGATCTTTGCTTAGAATGGCCACGATAATGAGCTCTAAAGCGATTAAGGTAAATGCAGGCAGTCATGCTTCCATGCCAGAAAAAGTTAGATCAGAAAAACAATAAAAAGCAAAAAAGCAAAAAACTCCACCCCTTTTACTTGCTAACAACCTAGTATCTTTTAGTTGACAGTGTCTTATACATCTTAAAGGTGGCAGAATGATATGTGTGAACAATTTCTTTTTAAATTTACATTCCAAAAATCCCATCGAATTCCAGCTTAATTACAAAATACTTGAACAGCATTACTGAACTATCCCATTGGGTCTTTCATTAAGACACCAAAAAAGGTGACTGGAAAAAGCAGCATACCTTAACCTAACATGTATCTAAACCGTAGAGTTTAATACTCAAGACTATGAGCAAACTGGGTTTGTGTGTTTCAATGTGCAGGTGTATGCTGGAGAAACAAAATATGCAAGCTGGAAACGTTTAACAGCCTATTGCCTTCCATTTACCTCCATTCTGGGTAATATAACGAACCCACGGGAGAGCCTGATAGCCACTCTTCTCAATTATCTTTAAGTAGCGAACCTGGAAAGAAAGATATCTTAAGAAATAAAGTCTCCCATGTCAGCCAAGCAATATTTAGCAAAAAAGAAAAAAATTTTTTGTCAAAAATATGTTTTATGGGTAACATTGAACAGGAATCATCAAGAAGATGAGAAAAACTTGTGTGTTAAGAGCCTAGCATGTTAACGTACCAGTATCTCAACTACTAACCTGGATTCCTGAAGTGGTGAAATATGGAATCTCAAACTTGACACTAATGGGAGGTTTTCCTTCCTTATCTTCAGCTTCAACACTTGGAAGTCCAAAGTGAGCTCTCATCAGGTATTCTTTTCCACCCTACCCAAAAGGGACAGATTTTTTTTCTTGAAACATGAAACAAAAAAACTTGCAACAACACAAGTGGTTTTCTTAATGTTAAATTGCTGAACTCCACTATTCATTTCAGCTCTTCTCTAGGGCTTAAAAGTGAGCCCTTTTTTTTTTTTTTAAAAACACTTTTTTTTTTTAAAAGATACAGATCAAATTAGGACTAGCCTGAGGCATAATTCGTTTTCTTCCAGCCTCATACTCAAAAGACAAGGGTGCTGCTGACCATTCTGATTAAATGGTGACAGACAGCTGTACTACTGCACCATTAGCATTTGAAAGAGCTCATGCTCATGGAACCACCCAAGAAGCACAGTCTGACAAACTAAACCAGCTGCTGCTAAATCTAGGCCAAGGGATTACACCATCCACAGACATCGCTCAAAAATCTGCTCTCTAACCTAGTTCTGAAAAATTATCCCAGTTAAAAAAAATATAAACAACAGTATCTTAAACATCTATTAGCAAGTTCCAATCCTTCATCCAAGGGAAAAGAGGAAGAGGCCACTACTACTTGTCTGATACTATTAGAATTTGCTTTAGGCAGAGTCTGAACATTCATAAAATATTAATGTTAAGTAATTATTACACTATTAGGCGATAAAACTAAAAATAACACTTACTGGAAAAGATTTAATGGACCAGACAATTTCACTGTTCTCTGGAACCCATTTGACACTTCCAACAGTGGTTTTAAACTTTGGCGAGTCCGCGTCGTTTGGAACTGGAATGTGAATCTCCACATTGTTGGCAGTTGATCTACGCTTAAACTGACTTTTTGCCTAAAGAAGAAAAAAAGTCAGAAAAGCAGGTCTCTAAATATTTCCATTATGCAAGTGAGTTCAGAGAGCTGCAAGACACAATTCCCCTCCACCCAGATCTACACACTGAGAAACAGAACTGTGACACAGAGATCGTAACTTACAAATGAAGTTTTTCAAAAAGATGCAAGTCCCACAGAAATACTAAATACGTGTACAAAAATGCACATATTGCTGGTCAAGCTTTGAAAACAAATGAAAGAGAAGACTAAAATTAGCCATAATTATTTCAGAACTTCTGACCTTGATCATGTACTCAATGCGGCTGTGGGAATGTTTTTCAATCACAGACTCAATCCAGATCAGTGGTTTTACCTAAGGGGGAAAAAAACCACTTAACAGCTGTAGGTTTTACTTTGACACAGTCATGAAAACGTTGCTTCCCCTAAAGCTAGACTCGACGTGTGAACCCCACAGAAAACAGAAAGTCTGTGGGGTTCGAAATGACAAACAAGCTGTGTTTTTATTTTAAAAAAAAATTATACAAATGAGCAAGCATTAATATACCAACGACCAAGTGTTTCAAGAATTATAGGCTTAAACAGGTATGTCTCAGATTAATGCCTAATAACAAACACTTGCATTCCAAAATATTTTATAATTTAACACACTAGGGACTGAACTATGACAAGCCCTAAAAATAACTCTAATTCAAACTACTGCCCTCAAAATAAAAAAGTAATACTAAACTTTTCATTTGTTGTCTCCTGTTGCATATTATAGACCTTCTCTATATTAGCTTTCCTTTCAGAAAAGGAAAAATTCATCCTTATCGCTGCAGCTAGCATACTCTAAAAAAATTAAATGACATAAATACTGTTGTTGTCAAGCACAATGAATTGCTACACTGACATTTCATCACGTAGTTAGCTGAAAAAAATCATCACAGGAATGGTATTTCAGAAACAGTTTCAATAGTAGTTGAAAATATAGCAACTTATTGCCAAGCTACTTCTAAACTCATTCTTACTTCCTCCAAAACGAGTGAGCACAAAGCTTTGCTATTACCAGTTGACTTGAAAACCACTACGCTGCCCATACTTTAAGAAAAAAAAATTAAGGGAAAGCCTTAAGCCCCTGTAATCAGGCCTTAATTACAAGGGAAAGCCTTGTAGCAATTCTGCCTACAATCTAAAACTTATCATATAAAAAATGCAAACATCCAGACTTACATGGGTATTAAGACGATAAGACATGAGTTCAAACTCTCCATCGGGCGGAATGAAAGAAATTGTCCTGTCGTTTTCAAAGCGAGAGAGACGAACACACTGGTGAAACTTTACATCTTCCAGTTCTACTGATTTACTTTTGCCACCTGGCAGAAAATACACATTTCAAGGTGCTACGCAAATTACGTCCAAAGTCTCATCACAGCCAGTTACACAGCAAAGCAGTTGTCTGCTGACATTCCTCCCTTTTAGCCAGTACCTTCTTTAGCTTGCCATAGGTTTTTAGGACTACAGAAGTCCCAATGAAGAAGAAATGAGGAAGCCTAGATGGTTACCATGCATTACCATGGTATTCCGATTCCATCTTTGCTTGGTATCATCACACAAGACCTAATGTGTGGTTTTCTACACTGATAAAGGGAGTATTTCTATCATCTTAGAACAAATCCTTTCAGCTGAACCTCAAGCATTCCAAAACCTAAGACTTCAGATAACATCTTTCACAATTACCGAGATATCACCAAAATACTCACGGCCTGTATTATCAAAGAGAACTTTGTCATTTAAACCAAGGCGCAGCTCTGGCATTCCCGAGAGAAAGACTCGCATTTTAATAGATCCAACTATCTCACTCCGTAATACGTTTCCATTGGCACTGACCTAAAAGGTAAGATTGCTCTAATGTGATATGTCATGACATGAAACAATACTCCCACTCCATCCCCATGTCCCAGGTTTTCTTGGATGTCTTTCTCCTGAGAAATTAATCCAGTAGAGTAGAATTAGGTCAGGGAGGTGATGGGCACAGACGGAGGAGGAAAGGAATCATAGAATCATTTAGGTTGGAAAAGACCTTTAAGATCAAGTCCAACCGTTAACCTAGCACTGCCAAGTCCACCACTAAACCATGTTCCTAAGCACCACATCTACACATCTTTTAAATACCTCCAGGGATGGTGACTCAACCACGTCCCTGGGCAGCCTGTTCCAGTGCTTGACAACCCCTTCGGTGAAGAACGTATCAGAAATTAGCAATACATCCAAGTAAAGCATCATTTGTCTGCTGGATGTCCTTATGGGTACTCAGTCTTAAGGACTGACATTGTTTTGAGCATCACAGTACACTAGCCACAGGCAGTCTGACTTTTTATTGTACCCTTGCACGTTTTCAGACAGTAAGCCCTTTTCAACTCTTCCTATTACAATTCTCATTAAAAGTTAAAAGTACCCACCAAAAGGTTAACAGACTCTATAACATCCAGGAACACTTCATTTTTCCTGTATTTTATCCCTTCTGATCTCCACGAAACAGCATTTGTAACAGTGGCAGGTGGACGTGGAGCTCCAGTTTCAAGTTTGTGACCTTCCTGAGTGATGTACCTTTACAGCCACATAATTGGCATGAAAAAAATGAAAATTAATTTTTTTTGGTAACTAGACCAAGCCAAAACATTTGTTTGCATATGGAAGAATGCTCAAAACCTTCCAAGGAGTTTATCACTGTAAGTGATGCAGAATGATACTTACTCTTGTAAAATTTTACTATCAGTGGTTTGTGGATAACCAAAATCCATAAGCTCATCTAACAGCTCATAAATAATAACAAAATTATCCCTAATGCTCTCTTCTTCCAACTCCTTGAAATATTCAGAAAAAACCTGAAACAAAATGACAGGAGGGAGGGGAAGGAGGAGGACATTAACTGAGGAAGTACAGCACATTCAGAACGTACTCTTGCATCTAAAATAATAATTTTTAAAAAGGCCCAAACCAAAGCCCATAATTCACAAACAGCATTCCGTTCAGAAGATTAGCCTCAGGAAACCCACCTCAATTAAAAGAGAGCTAGAGAAGCCTAGAAGCAACTCTAACTATTACGAAAAATATTTATTCTGGAGAAAATATTTTTCATGCCAAGTACAGATGACCCAAACGTAGAATCTATATGATATGCCACTACTCATGCATCAAGTTCACAATTCTCCTCTGTGTTCTCAGGCCTTGTGCAACTACTTACAGCACCGTGTCACATCCTTTGCCTACTCAGCTACAAAATATCAATTCCATTATTAGTGGTTAGGAAGACAGTTCTACAAAATAATCAAATATAAAGTAAAAATGCTATTACCATAGAGTTCTTTAAAAATGTCAGAGCTCTATGCACTTCTATTTAGATCAGATTTAGACTGAACTGAAAAGAAGACAGAGGTTACTTTTGAAATTTCATACTCACCTGAACTACTTTATATAAAAATGAAAACACCAGTGATACACAAGCATTTTTCTTAGAAGTTGCAACAACTGATACAGGATGTTCAGGAACATACATTCAAAGTCACCATTCAAAAAAAATGTTTACTAAGTGCATTTTTAAAAGCCTTTAGGCAATTAGAGTTGGCCAAAAAACCTAAGAGTGAGTTAATTAACAGCACCTCTGGTCTAACGAGATATGAAGATAAACATTCAAGAAATAATTTATTACAGTAAAATTAATATAAACACTTTCCTACACCCTATGCTGCTGGTGCACATTACACTATGCAAAGCATAAAATGACTTTATTTACTAGAGCCTCCTTATGTCACTTCACCCTTTCTCCAGCTTTGCATTTAGATGCAGACAATGAAAATAATATAGCAGTGCTTGGCGTATCAGCATATGAGAGCTACGTGCAGTATAAAGGATACGATATAGGTTGTTATGTTTAATCCACATAAAACGAACTCCTCCATGTGCTAGAATAGGAGAAAGCGTCCCCTCTTCTTCCTTTTCCATAAGGATTGGCATAAAATGCTCCACCTCTGACATGTCCACATCTCCACGGTAATTCCGACAGATGAGAACCTATAAAGAGAGGAACAAAATCCTTGTATTTTTTCTCTTTCATCAGATGACGTTACCATGCAAGACCAACGCACAAGATATTTGGAAGGCCTCTTTTAAGTAACTTTTAAAAAGTCACCAAGCTTCACTCTAGCCTCTCTGCATACTACAAATGCAAATCACAATGCCAAAATACTATGCTGATTAGAATGCAAATCCTAATCTTTCATTGCAAAGTCATGTATTAATACTTTCCAGAGTTATTCTTCACCTATTGCTGCACACGCCCTAATAATGCTTTTAAGGAGGGAAAACATGCAACTCCTCTGAGACAAACCACCTCCAATTACGGCAGAGGTTAATGACCCCAGGTGGGACGCCCAAGGGCCCTGCTGGCACGTCTGCTACCAGCAGCCACTTCCCTCAGCATCTGTAACCGCGAAGAGGAGACACAGGCCACGACTCCCCCGTCACGGCTCGGACCCCCAGTGCCAGGCGAACCCGGGGCTGGCGGCAGGGAGGGCCCGGGAAGGGGCAGGCGGCTCCTGCGGACCCCAGAGAGGCCGGGGGAGCCCCGGGGCCCCTCACAGACCGGNTCCCCTTCAGGTCCAGCACGTAGACGGCGCTGGCCGACATCGCCCCGCCGCCGCCGCCTCCCACCCGGGTCGCCGTGTCGCCCGGCCGCAGACACACCGACTTCCGCTTCCCGCACCGGCACTTCCGGCAGGAAGTGGCGAAACGAGAGCCGGCTGCTGCGGGGAGGGATACGCGCAGGGTTCCGCCGCGGCAGCGGAAGAACATCTCGACTCACCGTGTGTTAATTAGTCCCGGTGTGGGCTGCCCCAGGGTCTTTTTCCCCGCTGGGAAATGGTCCTACAGCGCCGAAACACCCCCAGGAGCGGGTCTGGGCGCTAACGGCGCCGGGACGAGGGGCCGCAGCCCACAGGGCAGGCTGAGGTGGGAGCCCTGCGCAGGTGCTGAGCACCCAGGGCCCAACAAGCGAGAGCAGAGGGACGATATTCGGGTTTAAGAGGCACGTTAGGATTTTAAACATCAAGATACATGTCATCTCTCAAAGGGAGTAAGAATTGTAAAGGCAGGCAAGGCACTTCAAAAACTCCACACACAACCAAGTGTTTCATCAGTGCCCTGCCCCTGATTTTATAGGTAAGTCAGCACCAAAAAGAGGATGAAAGCAGCATTTTAATAAACTTACATCAAAGTTACAAGTTACAGCAGACCCCCCCCCACCTCTGAAAGAACTCGAGATAGAAAGACATTACACAATTCCTATAACGTACAACAGAAGCTCAGGCTGCGTGAGACTGTCAGATGCCTCACTTCCAAAAAGGAGAACTGTTAGTATCAAACAACTAAGGGAACTTTTTCCAGCAATTGATTTTGGCCTTAATCCCGCCTTAAGCACTAAAAAAAAATAGCCCTCTGCACCTATATAAATCAGAGCTCATCACCCAAGAAGAGACTTGGTTGAACATTTGGTTTTAAAAAACTAAACAATGAAATAAGACAGTACAAAGCCACAAACGTTCAGAAGATATATTAAACATTCAATATGGAGAATACAGAGATTTACATGGCAACCCTGTTCAATACAAACAAAACACAACTCCTGATCCAAAGCCTTGAAAAGCAGTCCATTCACTTAGTCCAGCTGACTTTAGGAATGTCGTAATGCTCAGTCAGAGTATCCAAGTGCCTGTTGAAGTCCTAGGGGAGAGAAGGAGAAAGAAAACGTTTAATATTGGGTGCTGCCACCACCGCCACTGAACCACAAGACCCTCCGCCTCCCCGCTTCTGTGTTTCACAAAGGCGAAACGGTTCCTCCAGCCCAATGAGCCTGCGTGCTGATAAATATGCACCGGCCTGAGTAAATCGGGATAATTTAGCTTACCTCCACTCTCTGCTTATGGGTTTTTGACGCTTTCTTCAGGATCCTCTCCATTTGCTGGAGGAAGACACAAGAGAGGCCGGTGACTTCCAGCACTCGCAGCCCCTCAGGGGCCGCATCTGAGGGGTTGACTGGGGTTCTTAAGTCCCCCCCCAAACCCCCAGACGGGGTCTGGCCCAGGCAGGGCAGCCCTACCCGCTTCTCCTGCATCTTCTCGTAGGCCACTTGCGCCGGGGTCCGCTTGTCCAGGCCGCGCTTCTTCTCCTCCTCCTGCTTCTTGCTGCTCACGATCTGCTCCAGGATCTGCGCCTTGTCCTTCGCCTTTTTCTTCTTCCTGCGGGCAGAGGGGCGGTCAGCGCCCAGACCCGGCTGCCCTCCCTCCCCGCTTCCCCTCCGCGGTCCCCCTCTCCCCGCCTCACCGCTTGCCGGCCCCCAGGGCCGCGCCGCTGCCCTTNTGCCGCGGCAACGGTGTGTTCCTCTCCCTCTGTGAGGGAAAACCGCTGCAAGCCGAAGCCGCCCTGGGAGCGGAGTCCAGAGATCCGGGCTGCGTCAGAAAAAACCAGCCCCAGCCCTCCCCACGCACCTTCTTCCCTGCCGAACAGAACAATTCTGAATAATTTTTGATTATTTGAAGGCGCGCCGATGAGTGAGGGCGGCGTTCCTTCACTGAGGGGAATAGATTTTTCCACCCGACAGAGGGGCCCACCCAGCCGGACGGTAGGAATGACCAAGAAATGAAAATTTGACAGCCTGCCCGTGATCAATAAATAAGGCAGCCTGCCACATGCTGTAGTTGTGCAGTCAGTTCCTCCTTCTACCCTTGTTTTTCGTATTTCATAGAGCCAGTAACATCACATTTCTGTCCACATGTATAAACTACATACACATATTTTCAGTGTCAAGGCCATATATGTATCAGTATATATGTATCATGGCATGCTAATAGTTGTTAACTAGTGGTAATGTGTATTAGTAGGTAAGGCAGAATAAGGGGAGTGAGCGGACTTGTATAGATACTACCTCCGGTACAAACTACCACTAGCATTAGTGCACAATGTGTATTATAGGGAAAAGTGAGAAGGAAAGGATGAGGGGTTACCATCGCTGTTACTAATTTCTAGCACTTGGTGTTAATTCTTAAAGAAGAAAGACATTACTAATGCTCTTCAGGTAATTTACCATATCTGAAGGAATGAAAAAGTACGATCCATGAAGTCTACGTGCTCCCTCAAAGACACAAACAAGCAGCTATTAGTTGTTTGGCTAAATACTGTAACACGAGTCTTTGTTGTGCACACAGGAGACAGGTGAGTGATGCTGGATAAGAGCCTTAAGTAGCCACACTAAAGATTTGATGAAATGCTCCTATTATGATACTTTGCAGCCTGTGGAATAGGGAAGCTGGTTACTTGATCCTCTGCTATACCTGAACCTCATTGTTGCAGCTTTTAATAACTGAATATCCAGACCTCCTATAAAGGTGCCTTTGAGGAAAGAATGATGGGACAAGAATCAGCATTCAGAGCTAGAAATGGGCAACAAGCAAACCATTTTCACTCCAGAGCAACTGGATGCATATCAGGTACAAAACAAACTAAATGGCTATTGGGACAGAACATTGAGAAATGGTGAGGGCTTTTTCTAAACAATCTCTTTTAAAAATTACTAAGTAGGAGTACTAAATTACAGCAAGGATTTTAGTAACATAGTTTGATTCTTCCATCAAGAAGAAGGGTTATAAAATACTCCTAATTATATGCCAAAAAGAAAGGGCGTTAACGCTTGGCCACATATATTACAATATAACTCCATTTAAGTCACTGTACTGGAAAAGTTTGGGCCAACGCATGCTAAAAGTTGTCATTACATGTTATATCTTTTCTTATTTCATAGGACTGCACATTCTTTACAAGGAAAGAAATTCTGAGGTGAGTCTCGTGCATTTTGTGTGTAAAGCACAGCGATTGCTATAAAGACAGGTTACGTAGAGGGTGAGGTATTTTAAAAAATAATTTGAAAACGGATTTACACAAATTTAAAGCAATACCTTTGGACAATCTGAATTTTTGTTGCTTTTTTAGGTACAAAACCTGTGTTATCTATCTTAAACTGAGCCAGAATTCTGAATTTTGTATTAAGGTACCAGTCTGTCTATCAGAAATAAATGTAACAAGTTATATTTTAGTGCATACTTTGCCAGTGACATCCATGTTCCCCTCACCTTGTTTTATGGCAAATGCTTCAGAGTATACTGTTATTCTTTGGGATACTTCGCCTGTTTTATGAAAACCTTAATGGTTGTGTCAAATTTTATTCACGGTTTTTTCATGTCTTCATGTAAATAATTATACTGATACTCCAAGCTGCATTTTTCCCAAAGACTTCACGCACCTCACTGAACACTCTGTTTAATCTCTGGCCAAAGGATCTGATAAAGACAGGTTCGGTATTCTGTTCATGGGGGGCCGAGAGCCTTCATTGAAAACCTCAACGTGTTGTAAAAAATACTTACCCAGATAGTAACGTACATAATATTGAAGCTGCATTTGCCTTTCCTAATCATCGGGCATATTAACAGAAAGGGAAGTGTTCAGTTTCTGCGTCTCTCAAGATGTCTTCACACATTTTCTGCTAATTTCTCTGAAGGGCAGAGTACAAGTGACAATTTTGTATCGAGCATGTCCCTCTTTAGAAGTTTGATATCTGTGTATGAATTCTATACAAGATAAAATAGGAATAGTTCCGTAGTAATTGAAATCTAAATCTGCCTGCCTTTCCATGTAGTAAATAGAGGCCAGAACCATAACTGTGTCATGAATAAGACATTTATTATTGATAAGTAACCCTTTTAAAATTCTGTCCTATTGTCTTGTTGATAACAGCTGTGAATGGGATCCTTACTCTAGCACAAGAACTGAAGCAAATAGCATGCTTAAAGAGTGGTGAATACCTTCAAGCTATTATGCACATTTTCTGTCTCTTGAACATGAGTTCTACTGAAAAACAGGAAGATACTTGGGATGGATAAAAAGCTGCTAGAGTTGGTCCCAGATCTCTCTTCCTGCCCATGGCTTTAGGCATTCAGGATTTTGTTCCGACATTTAAACTGAATCTTTCACGCTCCAGTTGAAGCCCATTATTTTTGGTCACATTCATTGTGGACGTGGAAAACAGATCCCTTTTGCCTTGCCACAAGTTTTTGTGTGTTTGGAAGCTGCTTAGGCGGACCTTCAGGTTGAAGGTCTTGTGCCTTGTTATGATAAACACATAAATCATAACTACACTACATGCCTGAATACCATTGCTGACAACGTAGAAGTAAACCTGAAACTTTGTAAAAACCTGTTTTCAGATGCATGGTATCTAGTGGTTTGGCTGCCTGACCTGTGTAAGCGTTTTCATCTAATTGTTCTGTAAGCACGAAGGCTTTGTATTTTTCACCAGTTACACTATGTTGTTCTTTTTAATACTGTCTCTTCCACCAACAACTACAGAGCATACTAAATGTTATTTAGTGACTGATATCATCCATCTGGTAAAGGATGCAAAGTGTGACGAATGATATGGAAAAGGCAAACACATTGTTCTCAGTGGTGTAAATAACTTGTTCCATAAACAAGCCTTTCTTTCTATTTCAGACTGTTTTACAGATACCGAGATCTAGCCCCACAGCTAGTTCCACTCGACTACACAGATAAACCAGACGTGACGCTTCCCTATGAACTCATTGGCAGCATGCCAGAGCTGAAGGTACAGAGCAAGGAACACAACTGGAATTGAGTGACACATTTCAGTTTACTCTACCCTTTTTTAATAATTCATCCAGTACTAATTGCTGGGAGGCTGAAATACAAATACATTTTGGCTATTGAAGTCAAAAGTCTTTCTGGAAGCTTCTAGTGATTCCCTGAAAACACCCTGAAATCGCACAAAGGTTAAAGGCGGCTGCAGCTGTCTCTCCCTCTGATACAACATTAGACAAGAACATAATAGCAGAAAGGGGAGTATTTGCCAAAAAGGGGTTACAACAAGAATAATCTCACTCCAATTGTGTTTTACCTGCACTGAAATAAATGCTAGTAAAGATGACCTTCCCTTGCTCCTGTGTTCTGTTTCCCAGGATAATCCATTCCGCCAGCGAATAGCAGAGGTTTTCTCAGAGGATGGAGATGGCAATATGACTTTAGATGATTTTTTGGACATGTTTTCGGTGCTGAGTGAAATGGCTCCCAGAGACTTGAAAGCTTATTACGCTTTTAAAATTTATGGTGAGTGAGACATGCATAAAAAGTATACTTTGGGGAAATCCTGCAGCTTCACATAGGGATGCAAAATATTCCTTTTGCCACCATAATGATTTCTAGTTAGGTATGTTTTCAATACAGCCTTTCTTTTCATTGCATTTGAATGTCTGTTCTCTCTCCTAGAAACTTCCGGTGGTCTTTATCCTTTTGTCTCTACTCTTCTCTTACTTATTTAGGATGAGGATTTACTACAAAATTTACAACCTGAAATTATCTGCAGTTTTCAAGAGCTGATAAACATTTAAGAAATACTTCTGTCTGAGGGGCTGCTTGGAAAAGTGCAGCACAAGGGATTTGGCTGCCCGTAAATCTGTTTTGGTAGGGGGAGGTGGGAGGCAGGGAAGCACACTTCTAGTGTTTTTCTCCAAGGACAAATATAAAGTTTGGGGGGTTTTCTTTGGTTTTGTTTTTTTTTTTTTTACAGTACCATTTTTCGTTACTTTCTTCATGATCAGCTAAAGCCAAACAATATATCAAACTAATGATTTTTTGTGATTTATACTGTACATGATTCAGCAAAGATGTTAAAAATGTGAACTCTCACCAAAACTGAACAGCCAATCCTCTTCCTTTAACTTCATACTATTTCTTGCATTTAGTTCAGTAGGACTGATTTGCTAGAATGATTTAATTATGGCTAGGCTCTGTTTAGCCACTAAACTATTTACAATTGTTACCCTTATGTAAGATAAGGAAAAATGATTCCAGGATTTTTATTTTGTTATTGAGTTTTTATACAAGCAAATACGGATAACTGCAAGACTTCATTTCTGGTTTGAAAGTTCTACTTATACAAATACATTATGGCCTGGGAACCAAACCCTTCCTATTAGGTCTTGGCGGTCAACCATGTAAAACGCTGACTTTTGTCACTTTGAATTCATTTTGTTTCCTTTGACAGATTTTAACAATGATGATTACATATGCAAATCAGATCTAGAGAAAACTGTTAACAAATTAACCCGAAATGAACTTACCCCAGAAGAAGTTAGCCTTGTGTGTGAAAAGGTGATTTACGAAGCTGACGTGGACAATGATGGCAAGCTTTCTTTGGAAGACTTTCAGCGCATGATAATACGAGCTCCAGATTTCCTCAGGTAATACTTGCTTTTAATTTCTAACACAAAATTGCTCTTAGGTTTTTTTTGTCAGAAGTCTCTGAAGGGTGTTTTACGTCTCCTCAGCCATTACAGACCATCACTCTACCCTGAGAGTTTCTCGTAAAGGTGGCCCTCACAAAGACTGGGAAAACAGATGCTTGAAAAAGCGTGGAGACTTCTTGACTTGTTTTCTGAACCTCTGATGTACTTTCTACATGACAAGAAATTCTCATAATTTAAAAAGTTAATATTAGCACTTAGGCTCCATTGATGAGTATATGAGATTAGCTCACTCAATGCGTAACATAGTCTTAATACAGTTTCTGATGCATGTCTTACACAAAGCAGCACTTGAATCTCACATTTATTTAATATACCTATTCTTTGCAAGTGCTTCGCAAAATAAAGTCTCCAATTTATTGGATTAATTGCAGTGAATCCCTTTGAATAGAGTGATACATAAGTGATCATTACTGCCTTTTTTTTTAATAGCACATTTCATATTCGAATCTGAATGCAGTGAAACATGTAGATGGAAGTGCTTCTTGAACCTTCAACAACTATTACTTCACCCGAGACTACCATCCCTGAGAGAGCAAAACGAGAGGAGCAAAGAGGACAATATCTGGTAACTGAACCAGTCAGAGAACTCTGTCTCTTGTTTGTCTCTTTAAAAGGAACCACTCATTAAGCTCTTCATCAAGATTTCCCTGTAATTTAACAAAACTTCTATTTCCCCCCCAGCTAGAGCACATCTGGCCTAGACAGTGAGATGGGAAATATTTTTTTAAAGTTCAGACACCAGCAGGTAGTAAAGGAACTTGTATCAAATTGTAGCTTCTAAAAAAATTCCTAAGAAAATGCCTCATCCAGTAAAACCCCCTTGAAAATAGTTTCAAAACCATGACGGTTAATCAAAATTGCGTAAGCAACTCCTCTGATCAGCTTTAGCAGTCTTACCAAATGGTCCAGTGAATCAGTTTGCTGAAGTATTCTCCTAGTGTGTCACAGAAGCCCATTACAGGTTCTGAGAAGAATATAGAGAAGAGCTCTCCGTTTCAGAATTTGTAACAAAAAGTCAATATTCTTTAAAGGGCAAAAGAGCCTTCCCTGCATTCCTGTCCCTCTTTTCTATTTTCAGAAATACCCTATTTTCCACACAAGAATCTATATGCACGAATGACCAACAAGACTGACAAACTAAGTCTGTAAAATTCTCTTTTCATAAGAAGTTTATTTATGCAGTGCTCAGGGTCCTGTACAACAGAGTAAAAACATACATACTGCAATAAACAACAGTTTTGTTTTGAATACAAACATGAAAATCAACGAGAAGTGTTTAAGAAAGCAGTTGTAATGTGGGAAGAGTGGCAGCCAAAAGTGGTCATTCTAAAAAACACAATTTACAGTTATTTTTAAAAATGTTGGGATGCATTAAGTTCCCTTCAAAACAAAGTTGTAAGTCCCAACTCACGCTCAACGTAGAGCATATGATTCCTGCAGAAGGACTAGAGAGACCAGCCCGCTAAACTTGTCTTACCTACAGAAAGAAAAACTCCAATGATCAGTGAAAGAGATGGGTCAAAGAATAAGGCAGCCTGAAATAATCAGACTGCACGTTACCATTAACGTTCAATTGAACAGATCTTTATTTAATCTATAAACAAAGACAGAAGTAAGTCATCATTCTTTCCCAACCCCTATGAACTTCTAGTACAAATGGAGACCATCGTCTACGCAGCTGTTTGTCCATCTCCTCTCCAGCATAAACCCCAGCCACGTCAAGTCCAAGAGAACAAGAAATCACAGTAGCTTTTGAGCATGATCACCAGCCAAAGTCACCGCCAGCACAACGGTAAAACCCTTAACAATGGTCAGTGAGATGATTAGCATCTCACATGAAAGGAGAGACCAAATAATTTTCAGCAGCAGTAAAGAAACTTACGATAATCCATAGGATTTATAAATCTGAGGCTGAAAGTCTGACGCTGGCATCAGGCTCTGATGTCAAGGAACGTTCAATGTGCCTATCACCATAGGAGCTAGACAACCTAAGTGTTAAAATGGCAAAGTGTTAAAACAGCAGTTCCACCATTTACTGACAGACGAACTACTGACAGGTCTACACCTGAAAGGGTGAAGACTATCTGAAATATTGCAACCAGCCTCAAAAATAAGGTCAACCACAGAATTCTATGATACTCATTAAAGTAAGGGAATTTGAGAACATGCCCCAAAATGGGTTTGTTTCTCTACAAACCAAGTGTGAAATCGATTACCTGAAATTTTAGTGGCATTTAGACACTAAGAATGTGTAGTAAGCACACTGTTAGTTTTTCACATCTACTTAAATTCCTCAGTTTTACAGATTTTGTATCCAATTTCAGATTTTTCCCTCCTGAAAGCAAGCTGATATAAATACATTACTGTATGTATTGACGCAGTACCTCTTTTGATCATTGTGTTTTCTGTAACAGTCATACTTAAAAAACCACAGTAATTTAGTTATGTGATGGAAATATCAACTACGTATTGTACTTATCCGAGATTTGATGTCCGATTTGATGTCCGTATTTAGCGACACATAGCCAAGCACACATGCAACTGCAGTGTCTTTAACCCTTTCCTGTCTTACATTTGCATTTTAGGTTTCATATTGCTTACGCTGATTTAATTTCTGTGTAGAGTGTCTACACCCTAGAAGTACAGTGATGACTGTAGTCACAGTAACTGTATGAAACTTCCTGAGATCAGGCAATAATGCAGTTGTTCATTGAGTAAAACCAATCATTTTGTAAAAGGAAATCATGCTATAAATTAGGTACATAAACATGTGCAACAACCAGCATAAGTTTAAACAAAAGGTATTCATGTACATTTAGCTTTGAATGCAGAAAGAGTGACTTACGATTTAGAAAATGAGGAGTGAAGAACACAATCCCATCCTTCAAGTTTTATCCACTTGTAAATTAATACGGTTTTCTTTCTCATCTCGAGACAAGTTATCGATTTAGATACAGTCAGTGGGCAATACCCAGTATCACGGTGGACAGCCTGTGCTACCAAGTTAGACCAACCACTTATTTTTCCAGTCACTTTGAAAAATAAATCTGGCTGCAACATCCAGCCATATTAAAGTAGAAGGATGGATGCGAGACAATCCGCATTTACTGCTAAGCCAGAAAAAGATCATTACACAGATCTGTTTTGTGTAGGAAAACAACATTCAGGCCATGCCTTAACCACCTCCCCAATTCTGCCTCAATAATTTCTTGAGGAATACACAAAGTCTTTCTTTAAAAGCATCCTTACCTCAAGACAGCAGCATTGCTTGTCCGATCCATAGCTCTGTATTAACTACACTTTGAAGCACATACTGACTAGAAGCACATACTGACTAGAAAGCTCTTCAGTAGCTTAACGTGATTTTATCCTACAAATACATCTGCGTGTAATCCACTATGGTGCACGTTCACCAAGTCCTCACGCTAAAGAGCCACAAGTAAACAAAAAACCCCCATCATAAGGTTCTGGTTAGAGGAAAGCTTTATGTGTGAGTTTAATAATGAACAGACCTCATTGTAATCTGCTAGCTATTAAAAAAAATTAAAAAAAGATTGGTAGCCTATAAAATGCATTTTTATAAACCAGTAACTTACACAGTTAAATTTCCTTTTTCCATTTTCGAAAAACAGGCAATATTCCTGTTGAGCCCAACTGCATGCTGCAGGCTTATAAAGTTTAATTATGAATCTGATAGATCTTTAACTACAGTAACACTTAGAAGTGCTACTTTGAGGCCAGAATATACCACCACAAACTTGAAGAAAACAAAACTGGTGAGTAAATTCATTAACTTTAAAATCAGCTTTAATTTTACCCTTAAGTGCAGTTGTCAATGTAAACAAAGCATGTTAACAATTCCAGTGAGTTGCAGGACACAGCTGATATGTTCATTTGAATTAAATATACCATAATGCCAATCACCTGACAGCAGATTTCAAAGTAGATGGCTCTTACTGGCTCCTCTTGTCAGTCTAATTAACAGTCAGGCTTACAGCCCCTGAACTGAGAGCAATTAGCTACCTAGGAGCTTTACTTGGCCATTACACTTTATACATCGGAATGTAATAGACTGTGTTTATAGGAATAAATACATAGAATATTTCCACTGAGGACTAAACATCATTTGCATTGATGCACGCTATTAACAGGTTTGTTGCTGCTTGAAATCCAAAATGATCACAGCAGCAAGGCAAATCTCAGTTTAAAAAAGTTTGTTTTCAGAAAGTGTTCATATGTGCAACATTTATTTGCATATGTGAGCAAGTGTGCATGAGAACACACAACTGGAAGCAGTGCAATACATTTTCTTGTCACAATTTATAACTAGCTACTACATCATGACAGATTTGGAGTCATTCTCAACTGGAGAAGAAAAAGCCGCTTGTTGTAACGTTACAAATTTTGAGTAAGTGTCCCTACCCGAACCAGGGTCCGTTTCTCTAAAAACGGACGACAGATCAGTGGCACGTGACTCATTGTAGCTATCGTCTCCTGTTAAACGCGTCTAAACGTCAATTAAGCACAGTCAAGTCTAACGTGGATAAAGTAATTCCTGATGGTCAGGATCCATTATATTTACAGCACACTTTGGTTTTTTAAAAAAATAGAGATTCCTTTGAGGAGGATTTTTTTTTTTTTTTTTTTT
>WAAD01007775.1:72198-304181 GCA_013389945.1 Fregata magnificens
CGGGGGCCGCTCCGCGCTGCCCCGGGCGCCGCATCGCCCGGTGATGCAAAACCGGCGCCAGGACTCGGGCTCCCCGGGTCACCCCGGCCATCCTGAGGACCCCAAACGTGGGGTTCAGCAAACTGCTGCCAGGGCCTGCGCACCAGTTCGTTGCTGCCGTGTTTGGGCCCACGCAGACCAGAGGGAAGCTAAACCTAACCATTCTGACAGCAAAACGAATGGGGTGCGTGGCTGGGGAGCTGGGACCGGTTCTTAAGCCTGCTGTGTGGCTGAAGCCAAACTGCATCCTCACCCCACAGCGGATCCCTGTTTCTGTCCCAGCTTCCCTGAAAGATCACCATTTTGTTTACTTCAATTAAAGAAGATTTCACCTTTCCTAAAGAATTCCCGCCCACAAACACTTCCCCCCTTTTCGGAACCCCCCGAGGGGCCCAGTGCTACGGCTTGCCCTTCGAGTACCCCGTGTGCCGTGCACTCAGTGCAGAACAGCCAGCCCGAGCTCATTTCGGCAGAGCAGACAGGAGACTTAAGTACCTGACACGTAACACTGCCTTTCCTATCCCCCGATCAAAGCACTGCAATACAAAAATTCTCAGCGATTCTTATCATCAGCGTCCTACATATGTACTGCAAAACATACAGAGCACAGTTACAGGCAAATGTTAGCTGTAGGTACGTACATCAGTGGCCTTCTTCTCAGCCTGCTCTAGTTTTTCCTGGGCATCTTTGAGAGCCTCCGAGTACTTATCCAGCTCATCTTCAGTTCCTTTCAACTTTTTCTGCAGAGCTACCAGCTCATCCTCTACCTTTCAAAAGAGAATAAAAAAAACCAAAGTGAGCATTCTGCTGTATTATCAGTTACAGTTTAATATGGTTAAAACCTCTCTTTACTATTTGTTTTCACCCAACATAACATACAAAGACTCACAAAAGACCAGATCAAAGTTCTGCTGGGGCAAGTAGTTTGAGAACAACTGGTAGCAGTTGCCAGGGAAAGATCATTAAAAACCCATCATTCCCTGCCACTGCACACACACGATTTGGTTTAATACATAACTTGGTATAAGCCCTTTTTCACCTCATTTCTATTTTGGACTCCACAACACCCTGCAGCAGTTAATTCTACAGCATAATTAAAAATTTTTTAAAATGATGTCCTTGTGTTTGTTCTAACACTATGACCTGATGATTTATTAGGAAACTACTCAATTCCTGTATAGCTAGAAAAAAGGAGTGGTCGTTCCCTAAGCATCTTTTGCCAAACATGATGCTCTGGAAGCAGGAGGGAACAGGTCTGGCTCGCGACAGACCCTGCTGTAAGCGGGAGGTGGGGCTCGATGACCTCCAGAGGTCCCTTCCAACTTGAATTATTCTCTGACTAATTGTGGGCCAACAAGGTATGCTCCATCCTACCATGAGGTGCAGGCTCTCTCCTCCATACCATATAAATCCATATTGTACACTGGAATGGTACTATTTATAACCTGCTGGGAGACTGTCTAATGACAAACTGTCTCATGGTCCCTGAAGAATTTACATTATCAGGAGGCTTGCCGCTGATAAGGGTGTGCCTGCAAACCCATCTGCTCCATCGTTTCATTTGCAATACAAAACAGTTCAGTCTGTAGAGAAACTGATTTAACCATTTAGCTCCACCTTCACATAAATTTAGTCTATCAAAATAGTTCACTCAAAATAGTTTGTGGTTTAGTGCGCTGACTTCCTTCATTCTAGCTTCAGAGAGAGCTTTAACATTTTTGGTAGCATGCTGTTCATGAACGTTGTTATGTTGCTATACTTTTACTCACAGTAAGCAGATAGTGTGAGAGAACTGAATATGCTTGCCTGGATGCTTTAACAGAGGGACAGTAAGCAGGATGAAGGAGGTGATGCTTACTTTGTGTATGACATTAAAATCACTACTTGAGTACTGTGCCCACGTTTAAAAAAAAAAGCTGAAAAATTTGAGACAATACAGAAAAGAGGAGTAAGATCAAAGATTTGTTTTTCTCTTTTAGCTTTTTATTGTGAATTACCCTCATATGGATACTTGAAAATTCCCACAAGCGTGTCATTTATCACTCTGTAGGAAATCACCTTTGATAACTAAATGGAAAGGAAAGCTAAGCATTCCATCACCATTAACTGCTCTGAGTAACAATCTGCTGTGGTTGTTACTGAGTGTAGAAAGATTAGCTGGGGAAGCTGTGGCCCAACAGAACAGCACCTGATCAACACCTCTGAAGCTGGGACTACATACACGGGGCGATGTGTGCCGCTTGTAGAAGCTTACTGTAATGACACAGAAGAGACAAGTAGTTTTCCTGGTGCAGGGGGAAGACGGCAACAGCTGGCCCTTTTGGAAACTTCTTTTTCTGTTGCTTTAGCTAAATGGATGATCAGTTGAAAGCTTAGTTATATCACCCAGGATCTCAAACTGAACTTAAACATAAGAAATATTTGGCCAAACAAATGCTAATATTATAGCAGTCTGGAAGATGCAGTAGAAGCAGCCACATTTAGAGGATGTAAAAGGGAAAGACATGGTAATTTTACTAGAAGTGCTATAAGAAACTTGAATGTAGTCAACTTATGTTTCAAGATTGTTCTGAAAATACTATAGCTCAAATATGAGGTAGATACCCAGCATAAAGAACACTGAAAAGCAAAAGAGTGTGGAAATGTTACCAGTGTAATTCAGTTAAAAGAAGAGCTTTCAAATTAGGACATTTCTGATTATTCTTATAAAGAAAATAATACATTATCTACTATTGAGTCACAGCTGGTACCTCTAAGGGGCACTCTGTATACCAAGGACTAGTCAAGTGAACTTTATTAGTTCACTTCAAGGAGAGGCTCAATTCATGTTTAGACACGGCTGACTCTTCAGGACGTACGAACACTAGTCCTACAGGTGCTCAAGGTACACAGAGTTGATTTTGAGTATGTGAGGGCTTTTCCATGGACTTACAAGCACAAGAAAATTACGGCAATTATGTAAGATTCAAGAAAACTTAGACAAAGTACTCTTAATAATCTGTGGATAGTGCTAATTTTGCAAAGACTCAGGTGGCTGAAAAGAAAGGTTAATACCTAGCCCTGGCTGTCTGAGTGTAACATCACAAAAAGGCAAAAGACCTCAAAAGAAGATTAACAGAAAACCCAACTTCAAATTATTTTGCTCTCTGAATCAGAAAGTTGCAACATAGTATTTTGTTACTTATTTCCACAGTGCATACACAATCAGTAATTTTATTTCTACTTACCTGTTTGCATTTGTCCTCAGCTGCCTTCTTATCTGTTTCAGCCTGCTCTGCTCTGTCAATGGCATTCTCCTTGTCTAACTTCAACATCTGCATCTTTTTCTTGATAGCTTCCATTTTTGCTAAGGGATAGGTTGTAGCTGTCACGCAACTGGAAGAATTCTGAAGGATAAAGTTTAAGATTTTTAACAGCTTGGGCAGAGAAAGAAGTTGTAGCCAGCCAAATCACAGGGAAAATGAGCTCAAGTGGTTGCAGAGAGCTTTAAACCCGGAGACCCCTGGACAAAACCCAGATCTCTTGGCCTCTTCTCTGATCTTTCACACACAGCCTTTCTAAGGAATGAGCTGGAACAGACTCACTAGAGGAATCTCCACCACTCCACCATCTCCTTATTTGGGTCCTGTTTTCTTAAAGAGAAAACTGTTTCCATTTTTAAGTTTCTGACAGAAGCAAAAGCGCTGACATATGAACACATGCTTGAAAGAAAGCTTATTAGCACCCCTCCGTGTTTGCAGAGCAATTAAACAGCCCAAGAGATCTATGGAGATGGCCTGGCTTCTTATAATAATGGCATAAGACTAATGAAGGAAAGGGAAGGATCTTTTTGGATTACTCCAAAATAAATTCATGCACAAAATAAAATAAAAAAAAAAATCTACACTTAAGAGGTAGCTAAATTTATGTTATAAAAAGATGCAGGATGTGTAATGAGACAGCAGGTTTTTTTGCTGTGAAAATAAGCACTGGCGTTAAGGAACTAGCTATAATCTGTAATAGTACAATACATAACAGAGGTCAGATTTAGATCCCAAGTTCAGGTTCAAAGGCATTCAGTGAGTTTGAGTGCCTGTCTGAAATTTCACTCACTAAAGATGTAGGGAACTGAACAATAAACCTGAAGTTGCAGTGTGATGAGCACTATAAATTATTTCTTCTGCTGTATGAAGCAGTCACCTTCCCTCTGTCAGGCAAGAGTAGGATCTGGGAAGATACATGAGGAGCAGCTCCACTGAGGACACCAACAAGAGCATCCAGCAGCACCGGGATGAGCCCTATTTCCTTTCCCAGCCCTATTAAACACATCCCCATGTCCCAACTGCCCTCTCCCATCCCTCCATATGCTCTAGCTTAGCTTCACAGCCCATGACACCTACTTTGTCCTGACTGCAGCAAGGGCTTACTTCCTCCACTTTCCAGAGGAGACCAAAAGCACTTGTTGACTTTGCTATGCAGGGGGACCTACATGCCCTCATATCGCCCCACTTATTTCCCAAATTCAGGTCCCATTAACCACCCTGTGATCCTTCCCCCCTGATTCTGCCCCTGGTCTGCTCTCCACAGTCCCGTGCTCCCTCCTAGGCCACACACAGCCCAAACTCTCTGCACACCCTCACAAACCCTGTCAGGCCCTCTCTCAGAAGTGCTCTCAGCATCCCCAGCCGTGAGGGGTACCAGAAGACTCAGCGTAAGACCCAGGAACTCCCCCATCCTCTGGGGTGAGCTGGCATGGCACTGAAAGACCTTCAGGAGAGACTTCTGAGGAAAAATTGCCCCTTATTTATCTAAGCTCAATGGCAGAATAGACACGAGGCCAATACCAGCACAATACCCATGAGGAGGGCCAGAGCCCCACAAACCATCCCCAAAGTACCACCAGGCCAGTCAGAGCACTCGCTAGGCTGCTCAGGCTGCCTTTTGTGAGAGATTTACTGCTGTTTTGATTCAAAATAAAAACAATGCCCACACTACTACCAAACCCAAGACGTCAAGCCCCGGCGGGCCCCACCCGCTGCCTGATAAAGAGGGCCCCGGCCCCCCCATCCCAAGATGGCTGCCAGGAAGCGCCCCGAGGGGCTGTGTTCGGGCGGCGCCAAGATGGCGGCACGCCCGAGGACTACACCTCCCAGAGGGCAGTGCGCGCCCGTCCCGTCGTGCGCTCCGTACCGCCCCCTCCTCAGCGCCCTCAGCCCCGGGCGGGGCACGCCCAGCACCTCCTCTACCTCTATCCCTCATTAACGGCAATTAAATAACCCCAGGTTCGGCCGCTTGGCGGTTTTTCCCCCCATATATAAAATAATGCTCTGAATTTTTAACAGGTGTAAATTGGGTGTTCGCTGGGAAGCCGGTGCTGGCTCTTCCTGTCTTGGTGTGCACTTGTACTCCTTGGCACGCCTCACGACTAAATGTGCTTTTTCCCCCAGAAACTGGCATATTTGCCTCCCCTTCTCTGGCCCGCAGGTACTGCTGCAACAAGGTGACCTCACGGGCGTTATTTTTTGTCCGATTCTGATGGTTTGAACAGTGAAAGATAAAAACATGCAGGTTCGGAGCCTGGGGACAGGTTTAAAGAGTAGAGGTGAGGCACTAAATTAACAGTGCTGCTGAACCCGCAGAAATGGCATTAAAACCTAATAAACCATATTGATTACCATCACAGCTTGCATTTCCCCTTGCCCTCCTCTGACGTGAGTTTGCTGGCTCAGCCCTGGCCGAGGGCAGCGGGTTGCTGCAGGGATTTGGTGGATTTGGGCTGACGGTGAAACCCCGGGTGTTGATTTAGGGTCAGTGCTGGTGATCACGGATCAGCGACGAAGTGCCCGACGAGACACGCGGGGTCTCTTTCCCGAACTTTCTCTTTCTTGCCCTGAACCTTCTTCGGGGCAATGTTCACCTTTAATAATTTTCTTCTGCTGGCTGCGACCCGGTGGTCCAGCTCACGTGCTGCTCCTGTGAGTTCAAACCAGTTGGCCGTGTTTTATGGCTCCTTTGGGGCCTCCCTCCCTCGATCATGCTGTCGCTGGCACCCTGCCTCCTGTACACCCTGCACCCTGCATGGGTGTACCCGCTTCACCCTGCCACGAAGGGTGCATGTGCCACAGGCGCTGTTTGTAGCTCTTTTTCAGAAGGAGCAGGTTTTGGGGTGCAGCTTTGGAGACACATCAAGTGGGGGAGAAAACAGAGGGCGGAAGGACTGCGTCAGCCCTGTCTGACCTGGCACGTGGGAACTTGTGCTATGGAGGCAGATGCAAGACCATGCATGCCTCTCCCTGGGACTACAGCTGCATGTAGCCTTAGGTGCACATTTTGAGCTGTTTCTATGGCTGCCCTTGCAGCCTCTTCATAATTTCTGATTATCAAGATGAGCAGAGGTGGCTTTCCAGCCAGCTCACCAGCCCTTCTCCTGCCACAGGCTTGGGCAGGCTCAGAATCGGGGCTGGGGAAGGGAACACTGAACAAGACACTTTTGCCTTTGTATTTCTACTGCAGGAAGATAATTTTTCTAACCAACTCCATAGCATGACTCAGAGCCACATTTAGAAAGGAACATCAAGGAACATGTCACCCTGTGTAGCCCTTCAACCAGGTACATTCTCTTCTCCTCCTTGCTTCATGAACTGGAGAGAAGTACCTGAAAAATTCACTCTGGTCTCTCAGTGATGATAATTCTATCACTCTCACCGCCTCTGGCTTTCATTAGCTTGGGAAACAGTGAGCAACCAAGAGAGAAAGAAGAGCCCTCCAAACCATTTCTTTTTTTCAGGCAGGCGGGAGGGTACTATAAGGAGTTCCTTTGTTTTTCATTTTCTTTCAGAGGGATTGTTTGGGCCTAGCAAGGCTTGGCAAGGTTGGGTGTGTAAATATGAGAGGATACCAGAAGGAAACGAAGTTGGATTGTTCGAGAGTGTGCTCATTTCTTTGGCAGCATGCTGCATGGGAAGCATGTCGCAGCAGGCATTTTAACAGACTGGGGGGGTCAGACCTGTGGCCTGAAGTCTGGCAGGTCTCAACATTTTCTATGCTGTCAGTCCCTACTCCTTTTTTATTGCCCAGAAGTTAGCTGGTACCCACACAACGTCCCATTTCACTATCTGGGAAAAGCAGACACTTTATATCCCCATTTTCTCCCCCCGCTCCTGCTGTGTTCTAAACTCCCGGTCATAAAAGATCACCTGCCTCTCTTTCACGTTGACCAAGCTTCAACTCCTCCTCGCATGCAAAGCTGCATGTGTCAAGGCTAGAAACGTTTCAAAGCAGAAGAAAGAAGCTGTTGACAATCCTTTACCAAATTTCCTTCGGTTTCTTAATGTAAGTTATCTCCTAATAGTCCACTCTCTCTTGTAAAGTTTCTGTTCTAGAAACTATATAATATGGTGTATCATTAGCAGCACACTGTAGCAAAGGTGGCACTACAATGAACATCTAACTTCTCTCTTCTTGGCGTTTCCTTTTAAATGACAAAATCCGTAAACCCTCACATCTCACTGAATTTCTCTTCTTTGTGGGTTCTACCTGCAGGGCTGTCTCCCAGCGTGAAGGGTACAGCATGGCGGTAACGATCTGTAATACCCTCTTTCTGATACTTTCTCATTAAGTATCCATTACTCACCACAGATGCAGACAAGGTACTGGGCTAGGTGTGACCAAAATGGTAGATCTACTCTTCCTGTGCCTAGATCCAAGGGGAATTTACCTCTTTCCTTAAATAATCCTGGTTATCAGCATTTCCCAGCTGGGTCTTGAACACCTGAGATGCTGAATTTGACACTGTTTTGAATAGGATGGCAGAATTCACTCAGCACCTGAAACATGCACCTGCTTGGGAAGCCTGTCTCACTGCCAATATCTGGTACACCAGAAGGAAGCAAATCCCATCCTATATGCACGTTAACATTCCTGGCTAATACAGAATGGAGTGGAGAGGATGCCAGAAGAGGAGGGGAATCAGCAGCCTCTATCCCAAGACTTTGGCTACCCTTCCTTTCTCTGGGCTGGCTGTATTGCCTTCACTGGTGAGACCCATTCTGTCGCAGAGAAGGATTTGCCTTTAAACCAAAGGACAATCATCCATATGGACCATCCCCTCTTCAGTTACTTTGCTATTATAGCCCATTTCTGGGCCACGGTGAAAGCTTTAAGCTCTTCCTTGCCATTAGATGGCAATGTAGATCCACAAATCCTCTTTCTTCCTTGAGCCCCTGGAAAACCATCTTGCTGCTAGTGGAATGGCTGGTAGAGCCTCAAATCTTCTATTTCCGCCTACCTCACCTTTTAAGACTGAGGCATCCTGAATTTGTTTCGCGTGCTGCTGCCTAGGATGCCAGCTCCTCTGGAGTCCTCAGTGGCATGAGCGCTCGCTCTCTCTCCATCTAGGGCTCTCCTTTGTGCACAGAGGTTTATTTTTTCGCTCTTCCAGCAATTAATTCATTCATCTCTTGTTTTGCTGCTTCCACAAGACATTTTTGCTGTCTTGCTTGTTTCTCAGCTTACTGCCAAAACTGGTAGGCGAGTGAGTCATGGGCTGCTGCAGGCCAAACCCTGGAGGATACAGACTTCTTCCTAGGGTCATGAATCTCCCATCTGGGAAGTTATAAAGAACTGCAGTGAGAAATAACTACCACCGCAAAATGCTTTCCCCCATATCCATTTTTCAGCTTTTCCATTGTCTGCACTTGAGTGGTTCATTTAACATGTGCGTACTGGGTTTTTTTCCTTCACATTTCCCTTTCCACCAGAAAATGTCACCAACTCACATCCAACTTCTGCTCAGAAAACTTGCAGGTTCATTTGTGTTCCAAAACCAGGCAAGTTTGCTCCTTTAAAGCTGAATATACATAGATTTTTTTTCTGGAGTTTGTTTTAAGTTCAATCCCATGCCAAAGAGAGTCCACCAGCTCCCAGTAATGCAATATTGATGCTGGGCAGCTAGCCAGGGAAGTTGTAGGATCTTTTGGAGTCCGATTCTGATACTGCAGCAGGATCCGTCTGGCTTGGTAACTTCAGCTGCGTTAGTGGCAGAAATCCTCATACATACCAAAAAGAATGAAGGGAGGATCAACCCCCCTTTTTAAGACATCGTTTTAAAAAAATCTGTTATGCTGCCAGAGCAGATGGAGAGCTCCTGACTGTTGTCTGGAACAGGGCAGGATGACAGGGACATTTTCCCCTGTGCCAGGCAAGAACGGGAGACAGTGGCTCGGAATTTAGTGGAACAGACAGGCCATTTGGCCTGGGAGCACAGGACCCTATAGCTTGACAGGCAGATGACAGGACAGAGTCAGTGCAGAGACTGTCACCTTCCTTCATTGCTCACACCTCCCATATATGTTAACATAAGCACCTTCCAGCTTTTCTGGATTTTAAATGGTCTAAACAATGAGGGTTTTGCCCTAATCCCCAGGAGAAGTGGTTTTCCATCATAGACAGGCTCTGTCTGTTCCTGGTGCGCAAGAAGTTAATAGTATTCCTAGGCACTCTTGCAGATGTGAGCAGTATGCTGTAGATAAGTTATATCAGGAGAAAGTGCTATCGCTTGGGCTTACGTATCTTGTGCTTATCCGTTGGACTGTAAAAAGCTGTTGTGTTTAATTACCCATTTTTCAAAGCATTTATTAATCATTTATTAGCTTTTTGTTCATTTGCTGTAGATGTAACTTGACATATAAAGTGAGCCCAGTCATTTTATAACCAAGCACATCTCAGGAGGAGGAAAGCACTGGGTGATAGAAAAGGCCTTACTCATCTTACTTACCTGTAAAGCACTTGGCACATGGTGGTACAGCTCTAGCTGGGGCCTCTGGGTACTTCAGGAATATAAATACTAGCGTCTTAAGCTGCCCCATCACCTGAGATATCTGGGGCACTGAATGAATTAGGTGGCAGGCTGCATCTTGGACTGGAGATTTCTAACCTTAAGTTATCACTGTCAAGCCTTGTGATTTGTCCTGCAAGGCCATTCACTCCCTGTGAGCGAACCTTCCCCCGTGCTCCCCAACACCCAGTGTGGGTCTCAGAGCTCACAACGCTGCAGCCTTCCCTCTGCACCGTCAGTTAACAAAGCAGGAGGACAGTCACGGGGTAGAGAAGGTGCCCGCCAGCAGAATCGTGTACTAAGGGGAGTCTAACACAAAGACCCTCTTTGGTACTCAGTGTTGTAGAGTTGCAGGTATAGCATGGTCAATCTGACAAGGGCAGTCACCTCTCACGCTTCATCCCTTGCTGTCTATCTGTTCCCAAACACAAACTCACCCTCAAACAAACATCAGAGGAAAATCCTTAGTGTTCAGCATTACTGACCACAAGTCCTGGGATCAGAGAGCTTCAAGAAACAGCAAAGTATCTTCCTTGCCTGAAAGGCCAGCACTGTGAGAGTGGTTCCCCAAAGACTTATAGGGTCTGCCAGGGGAATCGGTCAAATTTTCCCCAGATGTTGCAATTTCCCTATGATTGCTACCAGGAAATCAAGAAACCTTTATTTCTATATAGAGCAACATCCCACTTCTCCTCTGTTGTCCTCTGCAAGGAGAGCAGCATAGCAAGCAGCAAAACACAGCCATTGCCAAAAAAAAAAAAAAAAAAAAGAAAAGACTAAGAAATCAGTGTCTCTATTCTGGCATTATAAGAAGACATTATAAGGCCCAGGATCACCTCAACCAGCTTGAGGCATCTTAATGAAGCACCTAATTTAGGCAAGTTTTTCTCTTTTGCTCTAGTCAATGGAGTAAGGAAGCTTTGACAACAGGAGAAGACAACGCTGTTGCTTTATTTCTTCCCCCACCTGGGTTTTAAATTGCTTTTCGGGCTTTCCTAATGAATGTTTCTCTGAATGTTTGTGTGTCTTCTGTTTGCCCTCAGTATGGGGAAAAGCTTAAGTCAACAAGTTTTTATTTGATTTGTAAATAATGCCAGAGTGACACGTTATCGCAGATTCTCAGAACTCTGACTCCATGTGTTGTCCTCTAGATATGACATGCCAGAGACATCACCCAAGTAGGCTGCAAGGCGCAGGGTAGGGGTTGGGGATTAAAATAACTTTGAGGAAAGACCATCTAGAACTTTATCCTGTACCTCTGTTTAGCCCACAAACCATCAGGAGCTGGTGAAATAATTGCTTTGGACAGATAATAAAACATCCTCCAGCAAAACTAAGGTACTTAATATACTGCCCAAGTCAATTTCCCTTATTTCTGCTGTCCTCTTGCTTTTAATAATGGTTTAATGAAAAATTCAAAATTAATTGGAACTGGCATTAGACATTCACGTGTTCCAGTGAGGGTTTCACTGCTTCAATATTTCATAAGCTGACTTCACTGCTCTGCTTCTCCTTATCCTGGCTTTCATAGGCTAGAATATAATCTCTTTTCATAAAATGAAGGGTCCCAATATGGGCGGATGGGGGTACATGAGAAAAGTTTGCACTGACATCATAGGCAAAGAAATAAAAATAATAGCTGTGTGTTTTCTTTCTGCCACCATCCCCCCTTTCTATGTAATGATACACATCTGAGCCTTGACTGGAAAGAGCTGTCCTAAAAATAAACAGGAGCCGTCTGAAAGGTGTCTGAGGGAGGTATTTGGCAGCTGTTAGGCTGTCACGTATGCTAGAAGGATGGAGCTGATGGACTCGCTGACACCAGACGGGCTCTGCTGAAATGAGAATGCCTTATGCTTCCCTTGGCACTCACTGGGCAAATTCTGTTGGCCGGAGCCATCAGACCTCAGTGTGTCTGGGGCCTGATCCAGCTCTGGCTGCCATTAATGAGAGTCTGCCCTTGGATGGCAGTGGGAATTGGATCAGACCCTTGCTTTACCCCTGAGACTCTGCCTTTACACCAGGGATGGATTTTGGCTCCCCAAGTGAATGTCACCCCAATGGAGAAGGATACACCAGGCCCCGGGCTTGAAAGTTTCTGTAGGTCTCTGAAAATGAGACCTCTAATTGAGATACCTAGATATGGGGACCAGAGCCTAACCTTTGACATTCCTTGTTCTAACAGCTTTGCACCACTCTGTGCCTCAGTTTCTCCTTCTCTAGTAGGGATGGTGGTGTCCTGTCTTCAAGAAGATTATTGACATATCTGTAGATCCAGGCATTTTTAAATGCTTCTAGACCATGACTGTGCTAAAAGCTGTTCCTATTTCCCACAAGGTGCTTAATGGACACGTGTTACACCATGCAGCAGTCACGAGATGAGCAAACAGAAACACAAAGGCATGACGTGACTCATCTCAAGCCTTTGCAGCAACTCAGTGGCAGAGTGAGGACCCAAGAATCCCAGTCCCCACCAAAACAATCATACCTTTACAGTGACCGAATCAGGAAAGAAAATCTTGCTAGCAGAAGCTTCAGTTCTTCTCAAGCGCACAGGGAAATCTCCATTGCCTGTAGTGTAACTGAAGGTGTTTGCTGCTGTTCTTGGCAGAGACATAATGTGCTGGGGAGGGAAAAAGAAGGGAGGTGTGAAGACAGGGTGGAAACCTCCTTGTTTCTCAGTGGGAGAGTGGACACCTCTCTTGTTCTCAATGGGAGCTGACTGCTGCCATATCTGAAAATCTGACAGTTTGTTTTGTTATCTAATGGGCAAGAGCAGCCCCCTTTTAGTGAAGAGCAGACTCTGAAGTCAACTATCTTGCAGTACTTTGGTCTGAAAATACGGGCCTGCATTGAGAAGAATGGACAAGGGAATTAATTCCTGTAATATGGGCTACAGGAAATTACCTACAAGATAAGAGGGTGACTTGATCTTTTTCAGAAAAAGAAAAAAAAATTACGTCCTTATCTTGATGATGTTTGCTCTGAAGTATCATCTTGTGACTGCCAGAGTCTGCCTTGCGGGATCATTCAATTACAGCCGGCTCTCATGGCTGACATCGCTTTCTTCCTTTTGGAGGTATCATTGTATTTACCAAAGTATTGCTTGTTCCTCTTGGTATTCTGAGGCCTCTGTTGCCGCCTGTTTGCGTGGTGTGCCTGCAGCCCCGTGATGCTGTTCCTGCTCATGTGCTAGAGCAGGAAAGGATCAGCCTTTCAATTAGGCAGGGATCCGAAAGGAAGAGGAAATCAAGATGATGAACCAGTGAGGAGCATATGTGAGTGTTATTAGAATATTAGATATCTGATGGTATGACGAGCAATGAATGAGTCCTACCCCTTTTGGAGGCTCCCAGCCTGTTTGCCTACAGTAACTATACAGACCTCCTAGGGGGAAACTGCACTGCACTAATGAGGGGTGTTCACACCAGCCAGGCTCTGTGTCTCCCTCAGGGTACTCTGGCTCTCCCTCATGAGGAATTTTTCACTATGCAGAGTACTTTTCTCTTCTTCATTAAAATGGCCCTGTTAAATAGCTGTGAGGTTCCTCAACACCTACTTTGTTGAACTGATCTACTCGACAGCTGGCAGCTTTTTAGAGCAGGAGACATGAGGTTACTAAACCCATTCATTTCTCACATGCACCCACGTTTCTAATGGCTATGGAGATCCAGCTTTAAAGTCCTCTGAGAGTCATTGGAATGAAGAGCACTTTGTGAAGACGTTATAATTATTATGGGATTTCGGGGTGTGTGGAAATGATTCATGGAGACATTTCCCAGCCAGCAGGCTCTTGGAGCCAGGTGAGCTCTTCCCTGGAATGCGAAGCATGCAGCGTGGCAACTGGGAGGAACAGGTTTGGCAGGACATTTTAAGTTGTTCTCGGCAGACAGCCTCTTCAGAGCCACATCCCTGCTTTACCGACCTCCCAGCTGGATGTTCCTCTCTGCCACACTGGCCCTGGTGAGCTGGAGAGGATGGACACGCTGCGAAGGAGCCTTTCTCGCTGGAAGAGGTACCACATTAAGGTGCACCTGGCTGACGAGGACCTGATGATGCCCCTGACGGTCAAGCCCAGAGACACAGTGATGGACCTACGGGCTCACTTAGTACGGGAGGGTGTCACTTCCTGGAAGAAGACATTTTATTACAACTCCAGGCAGCTCGAGGAGCACGAGACTCTCAAAGAAGCCAATATCCAGAATGGCTCTGTCCTGCTTCTTGTCAGCAATAAAAGGTAGGCAAGGAGTTTGTCTGCAGTGGGGGTGGTGCAAAGGAAGGGGAACGCTCTGTGTATCTCAGCCCCTTGGGACGCTTTCCTGTTGGGGTTTGCAGAAACCAGATCAGGAACTCAAACCCTGCAATTTCCAGTAAGTGGATTGATATTCAAGGCTCTTCAGCTCCAGACATGCCGTGGTGTGAAATAAGGGGGTAAGAGGAGGAGGAAATCTGGTTGATGCTGCCTGTTCTGTCTCTGATCAGGTCTCATATTCCCAAATACGTGGCCAAGCACACAGAGAGAGACAAGACGTGCAAAAGGGCAAGGGAGATTGTGCGACATGGAGGAGTGGTCTGGGAGCTTCTCCTCCTCATTCTTTCTTGTTGTGCCTGGCTCTCTCCATTTCTTTTTAGTAGATACTTTCTGCAAGTATTTGGGGGTGGCGCCGTCCTGCTTTAACAGGGAAGAGCTGTGAGCCCCCGGCTTACAGCAAAGCACAATGAGTGCTGGACAGAGACGGCAAGAGGCTGCAGCTTCCTAAAATGTGGCCAGATCGCGGCAGTTATGTACAGTGAGACTAGAGACTTCCAGGATAGCCAGTGCAAAGGAGATCAATCAGGGCAAGTCTTACGTTCCAGTGGGAATGAAAGCTGAGATAATGGACCTGAGACCCACTGGCCCACAGGATAGTTTAGATTCAGTGGGGTGAATTTATGCCCACCTGCGCTGCCTTTCCTAATGCCTGGTTGTTGCTGCCAGCGTGATTAATTCTGTGAAGCAGTTTGGGGATACTGGGTAGAAGAGGCGCACAGCAGAGCATGGGTGTACTGTGTCTAATTCAGCTTTGTGAATCCTGAGCCCTCTGAGTTATGTGTCTATGCTGATCAGAGTTTCCTCTGCAGAAAAACCTGCACTAAAGACTTCAGTTCCTGATTATATGCCACATACTGGAATGGTCCTATTTTCCAGTCCAGAGGCAGCTTGAAATCTCACACAAAGACGATTTAATAAAGCATTTTCTTTCAGAGCTCAGCCAGACACAAGAGATTTCACATCACTCAGCTAACTGCAAACCCCAGGTCACCCATGGCCCCTTTCTCCAACATCTCATTTCAGCTCTCTGATTAACTTGGCTCAGCTCCTCCTTTTCACCTTGTTTTTAATGGCAGGAGCATTTCTATTTGTTGTCATTTCCAGTGTTTATTTTCCTAAATTGTACAGCCTGAATTTTTGAGAGTAAAAAAGGATTCTGAGGGACTCGGTTGATGGAGTGCACATATTGATGCTCTTTTGACAGATGCCTGATTTCCATAACGTGCTATGCACCTTCCCACATGCTGCAAAAGCAGGGCGTAATTGCAGCAATGAAAAAATCACCAGGAGATCCTGTCCCCAGTGCACTGAGTTCAGGGTGCCCACCTGAAGTCACTAGCCATTTTTGAAAATTTAGAGCCTTCTGCTGAAAGCTCCAGCTCAATTTTTGTGAGTACATGAGAAAGTGAGTAAAAGAGAGGATTTCTAATATTTTTCTCCTTGTATTTCATCAAAACCTTCCTGGCTCCTGAACAAGCACCTTTGTCCAATCTCTTACTCCTTTTCCCAGGGCTGGGTGCATTGTGGGGGGTGGACAGTCTCTCCCTGATATCATGTCTCTCCTTGTGTTCTTGGACATGAAGGATTATTGGGTTGTGACAACCTCAGCCACTCCCAAAGTATTTTGTGTGGCAAGAGTGATAAATGCCCAGGTATTGGGGATACATTTCTGTAAAGGCTCATGGGGGTGACGGAGCTATCGTAGCACGGTCCCCTTAGATATTTCTAAGACATGCTTGTGTGTGGCTTGGCAGTCATCACCCTGCTCGGTACATAGTTCTGGGCTGAGCGCAGCCTCTGTGACTCAGCACCTTGCCAGATCCTCAGCATGCAGAGGACTGTTTTTGAGAGGGCTCTCTCTATCACTTAAACTGGGAGTTAGGGAGAAGGCAGCTGCTGCATTGCAATTGAGATTACAGCACCATTTTGAGCCTTGAGATTTTTTTGCCAGATCTTTAGGTATTATAAATCCATTTTGCTCCAATAGTGTCTGTGGAGATATGCTGGTCTGTATCAGCTGGGTAACAGTGTACAACCTTGGGGAATATGAGGAGAGTAGCCTGCGCAGTGTTGGGACTGTCTAGGAGGCAGAGGAGCAGAGAGGAATAGTGCTGGGTTTGGCCAGCAGCCCTGAGGATTTAGGAGTTGGTTTTAGTACTTCACCAACTCAGTGAAGTATGGACCCTCTCCATCAAGGTCAGCATCTGCTTCTTAAGTTCTCCCTGAAAATCTTGGTGTCTTCTACTTACTCTTTTGTACTGAGATGCCAGCCAAGCAGAGCTATATTAATTCCAAAAGTGGAGTTGCTCTGATTGCCAAGGTCTGCAGCTCAGTGTCGTGCCTATAAATATTAATGGTCACTCTGTATGCTATGTGTTCCTACAAGGGGCTCACAGGACAGTTTACTTTGAGCCAGAGAAAACATGAAAATGACCCTATTTTTCACCCACCCCCCCACCCCCCTTAATGCCTTTGTAGATAATTGGCATTTAGCAAAGGCCAAGTCAGCATTTCCACTTCTTGCTCGTGTTTTCTGGGGTTTATAACTTAGTCATAAAAAAATCACTTAAGGCTGCAGCTTGGCAGGAAAGGGATCAGCATACTAGCTAATGCTGAAAATTTATTTGAACCTTAGTGTTCAAAAGTTGGAGCAAGCCATTTTGGAGTTCAGTCAACAGGACCTCTCGCCCTGGGAAAACACATGGGCAGCCTAGAACTGGGAATATCACATCCACTGAGGATGCAATTCCCCCTTGTGCAGAGCTTGTTAATCACGTTACTGCTGCACTGATTGAGATTGCAATCCTGTTGCAGCAGAAGCTGAGCAAAGAACATGCTGAAAAACAACTTCTGCCCTAGAGAGCTACATATTACAATAACATGGTTTGTAAGTGGGTAAAACAAGCAAAGCAAGACTTGAAATGTGAATGAACAAGTAGAGAGAGAAACCCCCCAGCTCAGTGGCCTTGGGCCAGCCTGTAGTGTTCAAGCCATCGGTGCCCAATGCAAGGAGACCACCAGCGAGTCTCGACATGAAAAGAGCAGCCATCCAGCACAGATGCAACAGCATCCACAAGGGCATGCAACAGGCTGTCCCAAATGCCCGAGGTGTGATCAGTCCTGGCACTGTGGACCACGCCATGGCAGAACCTGTTTGGCTCGCTCTGGAGGCGGAGCAGGGCCCCAGAGCCAGGTAGCTGCTCAGCTGGTCTGGTGGTGATGTGGGAGTTCCTGAAACTGGCATGACTCTTCCCGAATTTTGTCTGCCACAGCGAGCCGCCTGGATGCTCTTTGCCGGCTGCATGCTGTGGAGCACCAACCAAAGAGGCCTCCCATGGTGTAGTCAGCAGCAGTGCTGGATAGTGGGTGTATGGCATTAGCTGCTCCTTGTTGATAATTTGTTGGCTGCTAGATGTTAGGTGGAGGGATATTATCTTGAACTGGTGAAGCCACCACTTAACCCACAAGCTATTTCAAATAGAGGATAGAAATGCGCAATCCAGAGCCATTCCTAGATGTGCTGTGTGCCTGCCACTGACCGTTCCTAAGGATGTACAGCTCCAGCTGGCTCTGGACATGGTATAAGCACAAGCACACTGACAGAGCCTTTGCACTTGGTTTCAGGCTCCTTTCTTGTGCACTCACCTCTAGCAGTCAGTCAGACAAGTGCTGTACTAATAAATTAACCAGCAGCATGACTGCTCTCTGTTACAATGTTGGAGTATTGCACTGCAGTTTTGGCCCAGTCCAGATGCATTTCAGGAGCTAGCATGGGCCAGGGACTGTTCCTTACGGACTGTCTGGATGTGACCACACAGATTTGGAGGGTGAGAATTTAATACGAAAACATTGGCCATTCTGTGCCAGCTGTCCTCTCAATGCAGAAGAAACTCCCAGGCACGTTTAATTTATTGGCATAGAGTCAGCCACAGCACATGGGA
The DNA here is from genome assembly GCA_013389945.1 of Fregata magnificens. Classification (NCBI taxonomy): domain Eukaryota; kingdom Metazoa; phylum Chordata; class Aves; order Suliformes; family Fregatidae; genus Fregata; species Fregata magnificens. Next base: position 90,305 of record WAAD01007775.1, read on the forward strand.
TCCCCTCAGTCTTTTAGAAGCTGAGGTTCATTGAGGCCAAGCAGCTATTGTCATCATATATGGCTTGCCTGGAGAAGAGAGTTCAATAAGTCATTGGTGAATAGGTTAAATAAAGCAGATGCCGGCACTGAGTTTAGCAGAAGTCTATTATCTGGAATCTCTTGGTGTTGATTTTCTGGCCTGGAGCCACCTGAAAACATCTATCTCGGGGCATTAGCCGTTACCATAACAACTCATCTAGGAACAACTGACAGCTCGAAGAGCAGACCAAGGTTCCATGTGATGTATAAGCCACTCTGAGGTCAAGATAGGCATGTCCAGGATTCTCCCTCTTCTGCAATCCAGCCTCAGTGTCCCTGGTGAGTGCCAGTGCTTATACAAGCTTTAATATGCTTGGGACCCTGCTTTATCATTCAGAGGCTGTTCAGCCTAGTTTTCTAAAGGTCCATCCACTCAAGGAGCTACCTCCTGGCAGAATAACAAAACCATCCATCTTTGGGGAACCTGCCTAATTCCCTTATTGGCATTCAGTTTACAGTCTCTGATTTTTGGCCTCATAAATGAAAACTATGACTGAGCCTTGGCATGAAAACTATGACTGAGCCACTTGCATAAGGTCCAGTTTAGCTGATGCTAAGAAACTACTGCCTACATTTGACTCCCGTGATGACAAAAGGATCGATGTTTGACATAGACACTTGGCAGTGGCTCACTCCAGGCTTATATTACTCCACTATCCTGTCACCCCTTCCCACTCTCACTGGAATTGCCTGAGAAACAGTCACCAAGCACAGCAGATGATGTTGGATCTCTAGAAAGAGAAACCAGAAAAATAATGGGATCTACACAGTTTGACCCTGCATAGAAAGCCAACATTACAGCCCAGACACGAATTAAGTCCCTTACACTGGGTTTCAGTGAGATTTTGTGATGCCTGCTCCTTGCACTGACCTTTCAGCTCCTGGGGTTGCTCAGCAATTACTCCTCAGCACGGAGGGGAGACTTTTCCCTCCCATCCAACTACTACAGACTTGCCCTGTTAAGCTTAGGCCTAACAGCAGGCTCCAAGGCATCTCACAGTAGGATAACGATCCTTTAAATAGCACTGGGAGTCTCTCTTCTCAGGGAAAACTAATTAAGTTCTTCAGCACATGCTTAGACATATGTTGACCTGGTATGGCCTTAACAGGCCTGCTTCCATCTACTGGATAAATAACACCAGCTTAAAAAATATTCTCCTAGAGATGCGTTACTTAGGCAACAGCCAGGTGGGGGACTGACTTCATCTCTGTGGCTGAAGGTAGTATTTATGTGTATTACTCATGGGCCAAGCTCTCTGCTGGTGTAAACTCCTTGAAATCAGTTAACTGATTTTTAAGTTCTGAAAGCACCGGTGCAGTTACCTCTGCTGACCTCTTGCAGCGTACAGGCCAGAAAATGACACCTGTATTTAGCTCAGTTACTTGCTGTTCAGCCCAAGAAGCTCATTTAACAGAAGCAGAGGGTTGCATCAGCGGACAACATGGTCCATAGGATCTGAATTCCTCTCCTGTGCAGTTGCATGGGATTGCAGTAGATGAAACTGAGCTGATGTGTCCCATGGGGGGGGGTCTGTCTTGGCTCTAGGCAAAGAATTAATGAATGGAAAGTATATTCTAAACCAGCTTCTTTTCTGGTGTGATATGGCACAGCTTCCTCGACATCTCTGTAGTTGTGCTGATTTATACCAGGTGAGGATTTTGCCCAGTTGGGATAAATATCCTCTCCTGTGTCCTGGTGTTTTATGGGGCAGATGTGCTACAGGGTGGGCTCACAGCAAATCCTTGGCTATTACAATCCTCTGAGATGTCAAGTGAGGAAGGAAGTGCTGGAATATGAATCCTGTTCTGGGTTTTGCAGAAAACCCAACCAGTGATTAATATCAGTCTAAGTAGACTTGTAGTGTCCTTTGCTAGGACCCAGCAAAAAACCCCACCCCATAAACTTTGAACTTTTGTAGGTCCTGATGAAATGTTTGCAGCACAGGCTCAGTTTCTTGTCTGCATAATTGCAAAGAACAATTCACAGGAGTCAAAAGACTCAGCCCTGCACTTACTGGCTCGGCTGGGTGGGGTGGTTGCCTGGTAGAGCTGCTGCCTGTGGGCCATGAGGATCTTGGTTGCAGTCCAAGGCATGACAATGAGCTCTCTAAGCAAAAGCTAGCCCTGAAGAGGTACCCCTAGAAACCTGTAAGTGCTTCAGCCTCTGTTCTGGAAACCCCAGGGGGTAGCCCTAGATGATTTCTAAGGGTCTTCAGAAGAGTAACTAAGAAAGTAATCCTACTTTTGCTAAGCTGAAGTCTTCTATGCAGGATCTGTATCCCTGTCGGAAAAAGTTTATGGAACCATAACCCCAGAAAACCGCTGTTCAGTGCTAATGCATGTGGGTGAGCATGTTTAGAGCAATTCAAGCTCTGTCTTACTGTAAACATCCTCAAAGTGCTCCTAAAGCTACAGGCTGCCCTGTTCTGAGATGAAAAATGGACTTCCAGGAGCATGCACTAAAGAGGCAGAGCCTTGCCTATGGGAAAAAGGCTTCCAGACAGTTGCAGGTTATCTGGAGGGTGAAGGCACCTTTTGCTGAAGGATAAACAGGTCTGAAACCCTGCAAGGGGCTTATCCTCAGCTGTATAGTGTGACTGAAAAAAGAAACCAGTCAGAGAACCAGGTTTATATTCTTCCTGTGCCAGGGTCAGTGCCTCCTTGGTCAAATGCCATTTTTGATTGCATGTCTACACTGCTCCAAGTATTTGCCTCTTTCTTATTCAGATAATGGCAAAGAGCACAGCCAAAGTCATGAGAGACAGGGAGCGCGACAAGGGCTGAAGGGAAGCAGATGGAAGAGAGCTTGGTGGTGGAAAGGCAGCCGGGCCACCAGCGTTTGGTAAGTCCCTCCCTGCACGCCAGCTAAAGGACTGTTCAGAAAGCAGCTCCGAGTGTTTTCAGCATAGTACCCATGAATAATTAACCCAAACAAAACAACAAATAATGTTTCCTCATCAGCGTGCCATGTGGTCTTAGCTGCCAAAGGAGAAGCGTGGGTAAGACTGACTCAGCTCCTGAGTGCAGTGAATCAGAGTGAAATGCCCATGAAAGGGTGACTTCTGCCTGGGTGATGAAGCAAGAAGGAGCTGAGGTGGACTTTGCTTAGGGCTCTAGCTGGGGACACTGGACATCTGAGACTCCTTCCGACTCTCTCACATGATTCCTCAGTAAGTTGCTGATCTTGGCCTTTGTTTTCCTATGTGTTAAGTCTGAGGTAATTTATTCTTCCCTTTCTCCCACGCTTTGTCTATCCAGCTGTAAGTGACTCAGGTTAGGGACTGTCTGGGCTCCTGAGCAGTTCCTATACAGCGGGGCCCTGATTTCTAGGTTGAAGGCTCTGTACAGCGAATAAGCGGTAAGCACACTATAGACAGTCCTGGAGCTTGGCAACCTTTATATATATATCCAAAGGACAGAGAGTGGTTGGTCACTGTTACGACGACTACCTCACCTGATGTTAGGGACCCATTGTTACACCAAAACTGCCTATTTTTGAGCCAGGGTTTATAAGGCAATGAGCCTCCTTGTGTTGTTCTTCCATCTGTGTGCCAGTCCCCCTGCTCCAATAACTTCTGAACCAGCTGACCTGATTCAACCCAGTCTGATGGAAAGACAGAGGTCTCACAGACCCAAGATTCCTGCAATTTTCGTGAAAAAACAGCAGCTGGGTAGAAGAGAGACATTTAAGTTAATATCCTACTGAAGGAAAGGTAATTACACCTCTTGCTCCCTATCTATCTTGAGATGCAGCAGCCAGGTGACCAGCTGGCATTTAGATACTGGCTGGTCAATCAGTACCTGCCTAGCTTCAAACCAGCTACTGCACTTGCTGCCCCTTGCCTGCAAAGCAAGAAGCTGTTGGAAGAATCGAGGACTTTGCTGGGGAGGTCTGGAGGGAATAAGGTTGCCCTGGGGATACTACAGTGAGCTGGGAGCACCAAGAAAGGAAGAAATAAAAAGCAGCTGTAATACACAAATCAGAAGGAGAACGGGTTTCACCAGTTCCCCTGCTCACAGAACAACTTGATTTTTAGGTTCAAATTTATTTTCAGGACAAAATGGATGTTTCTTTAACCACTACAGCACTTTCCCCAGAAAATTTCAATGACTGGCAACTGTCTTACCAAACCCCCCAAACCTGCATTTTCTGTTTTTCAACTGAAAAACATGCCTTTCTGGACCTTTTTTGGCAATAAGAAAACATTTGATTCTTTTTTCCAACAACAGCATTTGAAGAAATGCCATGGAAAATGGAGTTTCTCATTTTCAGTTTTTTTTTTTTTTTCCCTAGGAACAAAAATACTTCCCCAAGTACTTCCTTGGACTTTGCACAGAAAGAGATTCTAAGACAGACAAAGACGTGAACATAGTCACAGCTGAAGATCTTTCAGTCCAAGCAACTGAGATGGACAAGTGGGATGGGACTAAGCAAGGGAAGAAGGAATGTGACTTTTCCAAGGTCAACCAACAAGCTAGGCGCACAGTGGAGAGTGTGTTGGTGCTGTTGGGTCAGCATTTCTGCCACTTGACCATGTGGCGCCTCTGCACGTCTGGCGGTCCTGAAATAATAAGTTTCTTGGAGCAGAGCCAGTACTTTCCTATGTGCTTGGAAAGTGCCTTGTGCAGCCATAAATAATAATTTAAATGATAATAATAATATTAAAGTGGAGGCGTGCCACCGAAGATGGGACACCCTCAACAACAGTCCTAAATTGATGTCCCTTTTCTAGTGAAAGGCAGTTTGCCTCACAAAGCCTGGGAGACCAGTATTTACTTCTCTGGACCTGATAATCAGAGTCTTTGCTCTGCAAAAGGCAAACTGACCTGAGTTGAATTAGGTCCAGTATCTACTCTAACACCTCATGTCTGTAGCTGGCAGCTCTGGTAGGCTTTTTGCAGCTCAGGGGGATATCTGGAAAGAGTAAATTAACTGTGGTGGTGTGGTGAGCTGCCTGGACTAATGTTTTTTTCAGAGATAGGCTTTGATTGACACTTCAAATCTGCCTGACAATCTTTTATTCTAAGTGCAGTTGCTGCCTTTCTTCAGAGCAGGAAGAGCTGGTTTGGTTGCTGTCCTTCAAACGATGGATCTTATCACATGGGAAAAAGAAGGAAAAAAAAAAAAGCACACCACCTGGAAACAGCCACAGGTACAGCATAAAAAGAGGTAAAACTAACTGGATCTATTTGAGGTATTTCTGTTTTTTCCCTCTATGCCATAATCCAACACAAGGTATGCGAGAAAAGAGGCTATGCTCTGAGAAACAAGAGCTGCCTATTTTCTTTCTTTGTTTGACTGTTCATTATGTTGTTGGTTCTTTTTTCCAAGAGATTTTTAATGCTTTGCACATAGGACTGTGCCACCCTCCAGTGATGAAAGGACTGGGAAGCCAGTGGGACAACCCTTTTACTCACTTGTTCTACACTGCCTCTCCTACTGCCTGTCCTCCCCACGCTGCCTCTTACTCCTTAGTTTCAGGCATCCTTAATGCTTGCTAAATACTGGGATCACACTATTCGGCTGCTCACAGAAGAAGTGACAGCCACTTCTTATAATGTAATTTAGACATTTGGGGTTTACCCGAGTCTGGCCAAGAAGAAGGTCGGCTCTCCAAACGGGCAGAGGCATGCTTCGAATCCTCTTCTGGACACCCACTTAGGTGGCAAAATAGGTCTCTTGTTTGATATGTCCTGTCTCTCCTTGCTCATCTGGGTCCATCAAAAAACAGCCAGGCTCTTTAGACCACAGAGTATAGGGCTGTTATTGTATGTCCAAATACCAGGAAAGATGCTGCTGGTGAGAACTGCTCTGAAATGGATGTTTTCCTTGTTCTCTGTGAATACAGGTGTGGACAAGACCAAGGACCAAAGCCAAAAGGTATGCAAGCTCCCATCTTCATGCCAGCCTGTGTGTATTGCAAGATGGAGATGTTTGCAACTTTGCATGCTGCACCATGGATGGGATTTCTTCTTGTCAGTAGTGTTTATCTTTGGGATCCTGCTATTGATGGGACATCACAGACAGGATTACCAAGAGCACCGCTGTTTGCTGCTGCATTCACCTCCACCTCAGAGCCACAGCCAGGCCTTCCCAGCCAGCTCCTTCCCCTGAGCTTCATGAGCAGAAGACAAGTCCAGGCAGGCCATCTCCACCAGCTGCTGTGCTTCAGCAAGGCAGCTCAGGCTGAGGCATGTTTCAGTGGCTCTTCTGTGCTTCTCCTGTACCCGAGTCATGGATGCACCAAGTGCTTCAGTTTACGGGGCCATCAGCCTGGCAGCTTTCCTCAGCACTAAATTTACTTTTTAAAGTTACAACAGTGTTGTACCCAGAGGGAATGGAGGAACAGATGCAGCCTGTGAAGTCTGGCTTTAATTCACCTGCCTCATTTAATTTCCTGCCCTGCCTTCTAATCAATGAGTCTGCACTAGCAGCCCTGGGAATACAGAGGTTTTTTCATATACAGGAGAATTCAACACAGTGGCTGTGCTGGCTGAGCTCTCAGGGTCTCAAGCAGGCTGTGTCACGTCTCCTTTGAGGCTGCTTCATTATGGATTTCCCTCCCCCAGAAGCACTTGCACACACTCTCCAATCCATGGCAGCTGCACCACATTTCCTTGCAGGGGCCTGTTGGCACAGGGCAGCTGTGCTACATTAAGCCTCTCTTAGTCAGGCTGGCTGTGTGGCATTCCCTCCTGGAAGTGCTCTCCTTCCAAGTGTTCCTGGTTTTCAGCCACATGGCTTTCTTTTCAGGGCCACATGCTGCTTTCTGGGGCTCTGTCCCCACAGCGGCTCTGCCATGCTACCTCAGACAGGTTGCTGAGGCCAAGTGTGCATCATTACCTCCCAGGGGCTCCCAGCAACATCGTGGGACCAGTGGTGTTTCGCAGGGGCTCTTTCCTCAAGGCAGCTGTGCCGATGCTCCCTGGCGGGGCTGTCAGGCCATTGTGCCATACTGACCCTGTGGTATGTCACTTCGCAGGTGTCCCTTCACTGAGGACAGTAGCACCATGTCACGTCAAAGGTGCTTTCAGGACTACATTGCTTCAGAGACTCAGGGCTATCAGGAAGCCCTGATGAATGGCACTTTGACTTTGGTTGAGTAGACTCCCACTGTCCTAGTTTTTTTTGAGCTCATATTAATTCCAGGCAGTGCTGCCCAGTTGCCTAATCAGCTGGTGTCAAAACCCTGGGAGACAGGAAGGCTGTCTTTGGCTGGTAGCACCTATTTTGTGACGTTGCTGCTTTACCTCACTTATTATAATCTGTATCAGATTGCTCTTTGCCTGCTAAAATGGACAATTAGGATCCAGTTGTAATGCAAATTGCACAGTGGAATAAAAACCATGGGGAACAAAATCACAAATAAGTATTTATGTCAGCCTTTGTTACCGCGTGATGGGTCCCGCTCAGTTACTGCTCGCTGTGAAGCATCAGACAGAAGAGAACCTGGTGTGCCTTTGTGTTTTATAGGCACGAGCTGCCGAGATGCTCTGTGTAGGACTGCCTTTAGGCACTCGCGGGCCCCGATAATGTGTATGTGTGCAAACCTAACAGACAGATTGCCGCCTACACTGGAAATTTGATGATTGCCTTGTTTTTTCAAGGCTCTGTTTTATATACTGCAGGCCAAACCCATGGGTAATTTCCAGTCTCTCTGCACAGGGCTGAGATGACGTGGTGAGAGAAGCGTAGAGATGCTGAAATTTCAATCTGCCACATAATGTGCTCCTAATACTGATAGCCTTGTAAGTGTGTTGTTGTCATTGGTGTCATTGCTGCTGTTCTTGTAATTGTTGTCTTCCCACGTGTGGTGCTAAATGTTGTAAATTAAGAGCAATATTTAAATTTGTAAAGGAACCTAAAGTTACTGTGGAATTAAACACACAGGAGTCCTGCATATGCAAATGGAAGAGGTATGTCTTCCTTTAAAATGGCAAGCCATATCAATGTAAAGCGATATGCTGCTCACATAGCTGCTTTTACTGCCTATCAGCTTTGCATTTCGCCAGGCCCGGAGTAACAAAGAATCAAGCTGCATGTTTTCATAGCAAAACTCATCTTGGAGAACTGAGGTGGAATATCCAGGCTTATAAAGCGTTATAGCTGGCAGTCAGGAGGTAAGTGTTTTAAGGGTTAGCTGAGCTTGTACAGTGCCTGTAAGATCCAGAGTGAGGGCAATGCCTGTTCATGTCCCATTGAAATGGTGGCTTCTAGAGGACAGCAAGGAACAAGAGTGAGAGGCTGTGAAGCCAGATGGATGAGCTGAGTTCAAAGTCCTCCTAGAAGCTATGGCAACATAGCTTGTATACCTACTCAGAAAAGCCTTTGCAACTACCATAAATGACTCCAAATGGCCTTATTTTCCCGCTAGCAGTGAAATAAGCAGCTTCAATGGGGAGGAGTAAATCCATTTGATTGCCCAGGTTGCTGGGAATAGCCCTCTTATTAGTTATTAGTAATAACCCAATCTATCGCTAGCAGCATGGCCACCAAAACAGCCAGCCTTATCTGCTGGAGAATCATTGTATTGCTTCTAACGTTTCTGATTACAACTGAACAAGGGGAGTCGGAAGGGCCTCAAGGGAAGAAGCTCTGTAGGAAGCAAAAGGCAACATGGAGAACTTGCGTTATATGTTTTTTATATATATATATATATAAAACTTAGGTTATCTATACATATATATTTCACTGTGTGACAAATGAAATATATCAGGACCAATATATCTTTTGAGGAAGACATCTGCCAGGCAAGGCTGAGCTCTTTCTGTTCCTGACTTTCTTCTAAGCCAATGCGTGGTACTGGTACGCTAGGTCATGAGATGGTGGCGGTGTTGGCTTGCTAGCTCATCTTCTGAAGGAAAGAGGGGCTTCTATACCTTGGGTGCGCAAAGCAGCAGCTGTCAAACTCAGGGCTCCAATCCAGGATTTAGATGATAATTCTCCATTGAAATTGATGGCAAAGAACCTGATCACTTCACTGTGGCAGGGGTGTTCTCACATGGCGATGCCTTGGGAATTTCTCACTGAGAATAGATCAGATTCTGCTCTCATTTATGCAATTATAAATCCAGTGTAGCTCCATTTGAAACAACTGTTTTCATGCAACGCAAATGAAATCAAGATCTGGCCCAGGCTGTTTTTGTACACAATGGAAACTGAATTATGGAAAACAGGAAACAAATCTAATGTAAATCTAAATGGAAATATGCTCTCTGTTACATCAGAATAAATTGGAAGCAAGTCTGTTGGTTCTAATGGAATTAATCTGGATTTACACCAGACTGGCTCAGCATTTGTCAGTTGGCTGCACACCAGCATTAAAACGCAAACCATGCTACCTCATCTGAAGAGCTTTGAACAATTTCTTCCTTTTCCTTTACATTTAAGCAATTGCCTCTGCATCCTGATAGCTGATTAGCCTTTTCAAACAAATAAACCCCTGCAAACAGACATCAACAAATGAGCCCTGCTCTCGCTAGCATTTTCAGAATCTAAATGATGAGTCTGAAGTACTGAGCTTGGTTTTGGAGTCACTTATACTTCCTCCTGTTCCTCTGGGTTCACAATGTAGAGCAGTAGGATTGAGCTCATGGGAGGACAGACCTTTGCAACAACTATTCTGATTTCCCCAAAGTATACCAAATGCCTTCCCACCAGCAGCGGTCAGGGCCAGCTATTTCCTAGGATGCACAGGAGACCTTTCAGCAGATAAGCAAAATATTGTCATACTTCCACTCTTGCTGTGTTCAGTCAGATGGTCAGAACAGAGCCATAACCCTCTCCAATGGATCTAATAGGAAATTGTGTCATGCCTTGTTCCCGCAGGCAAGTTACTGCTCCTCTCTGTGCCACTGTGCAGCTGGCCATGGGAGCCTGTTGCTCATGGGCCACTCTTCACAGGGAAACTGAGAGGACTAATTAATGTCTGAGCAACAAACTAGACTCCCTGGGTGAAAGTCACTGGAAAAGTAAAATGCCTAAGTAACAGCACAGCCACGTCAGCCCCTTCCCTTGAATCTGAGTTACCCCAGCTTCCTAAATAATTTAGTTTTTAATCTGTGTTCATGTTTCTCTTCGGATAATTAGTAAAATGTATCTTCATTAAACCAAGAGGAGGAGAAGATGACACACAAACAAATGAAAGCCCTAAGTCAATGGGATTCAGGGAGGGGCAAAGCAATTATTCAAATACAAATCTTCTTGGTAACAAGGCAAACGTGGTAATAACAGTTATGGAGAGTGTTTCAAAGGTAAAAGAATTTTCTGAAAGTTGGGTAACTGTTTGCCTGGACACCCTTCTTTCAAGGGACTGGAGAGAGCCTGATGTCTGAATACCACAGAGCCTGGCCTGCAATCAGTCTCCTGGTGAGAAGAGCTAGGGGAGAGGTGTGCTCAGCAACCCTTGTTTCTATTTCTCTGCCACTGATTTTCTGTGGGATCCTCAGGAAATTAACTGGGCAAGATTTTCACAAGTGGTTCCTGTCTATGGTTGCTTTAGTGTGTAGATGTTCAATCTGAGACATGCACAATCACCCTTTGCCGTATCGTTAGCAACAAAGCACACGTGGATCTCAACCAGCATCTGAATGTGCCAGCCACTACCTCTCAGAATCTTTATGTTCCCATCTGTAAGTTGTTATAATAAATACTTTCCTGATTTTATAAAGCTATTAAAGTCTCTCTAATGAAACAGAGGCTTTCAAAGAACTGTGATTATTATGGCTTACTCTTGCTTAGGCTTATTCCTGCAGGTCAGCTGTGCTTAATTTGTGAGAGCTTTCTCATTGTTGGCACTGCAGACCCTATGTGGCATGCAGTGTCTTGCTATCTTGTTTCTGTTCTTTACAGCATCACCTGGAATAAATGCCTACAGCCAGGATGCACCTGACAGTTGTGGTGTTGATACACAAACAAAAGCTCCAGCTTACTCATTGCTCATAGCTTCTGTAATTCTGTTTGCCATGTACCACAGGCTTATTTCATCCATGTCGGTGAAGTTGGCATGTGTGAACTGGAAGCAAACAGAAAGTAGAAATGAGAAGTAACTGGGTCCCAGCCCAATCCCAGCTCTCTGCAAGAATGCACCATATGCAGTCATGGGCAGCACTGGACTGCAAAGTACATGTAATCCTAGGGAACAAGCTGAAGTCAACTTGCCAACCTCCTTGGACAGTCTCAGCAGCATCACTGCTCTTTACTCACTGCCTGTAAATGCTCCTAGTGCACATGAGAATAAAGCGTATATTGAGGTGGGTGTAATAGGACCACCAAATACAGAGTCAAGAGAGAATCACAATTGCAGACATTTTCTGCTCCAGCAATACAAGATGATGGGGGGCAGATATTTGCTTTTATAGGAATAAAACTCTTTAGGCAAGGACCTTAAAAAGTGGGAATAACTGTAATTTACTGTTCACACTGTGCAGTGGGGAATCAGGCCCAAGCTTGTAGCTATAAATGCTGTGGACTGGGCTGTGCTGCGCAGAGCTTTACTGAGTGACTAGTCACACTGATTTCAGAATAGCTTTCCTCAGGGTACGGCACTGCTTTATGCGAGCAGGGATGTGATACCCTACGCTTGATTCTGATCTTGTATTCTGAAAAATCGAGTGATTTTTGGTGGGTATACGCCTGACTTACTTGAATATGCATGTAACCTGGCTTCAAGAGCTGATACAACCTTGATAAGATTCTTACTAAGTTATTCTTCTAATTAAACCCTATCTATGTTGGGCAGAATCCTATCCAATTCAGTATATGGAGATTCTTGTGAACACAGAGCTGGGTCTTATGTCAGAAATCAGGTTTGGCCATGATGGCAATAGAACAGGTTAGCCTATAAGCCCAAAGTAAATTTGCAAACTCCATCTGTTTAAAAAGAAACGCATTAATAGATTCTATGACTGATCTCCTGAAATGTCATTTGAATAGTTTTGACTGTGCGTTCGTTTTATTCCTGGGAAATTTCAGAGTACAAAAAGACTTTTATTTTCCTTCTTCATTTGCCAAGAATCCCTTTGAAACTTGTTTGTAATATAGACTGAGACTTGGACCAGACCTTTAGCTCACATAAACAGACATATCTCTATTGACTTCTGTAAAGAGATGCTGATATACATAAGCTGAGGATCAAGGACAAGAAAATGAAAGCAAGAAACTACTAGGCATGAAGCTTTTTGACCAGGGAAGTAGTTACTCAAGGAAATGTGTTATTTCCTAAAAAGTTGATTCTTCCAAAATGGCAGTGTGACCTATTTGGGATATGAATGTCTAGAACATGTCTTACTGACGTGCTGTCCTTCAATCAATCCCTGTTTATGCTGATAGTTTGAGGACTTTCCCACTGTCTGCTCTGCCTCCCAGGGCATGTGCAGGTAATGCTGGAAGGTTTGAATTAAAATATTTAATTGTGAAAAAAGTCACAATAAGTTTTTTAAATATAAATGCTTTGGTGATAGCTCCTGATTATGAATTGGAGAACATGGTGGTATGGGAGAGAATCTGGATTATTTCAGGTGATTTTAGTGCTTCTAAAAGGAAGTGCTTGAAAGCCGTATGCTGAGAATGCAACAGATAATGTACATGGATTGATGTGTATAGAGATGCTTGGGTGAAGAAGGAGAGACAAGGACATAAGGTAGCTGTGGGATAGAGCTTGGAGTAAGGAGAGCCACCCATAGACTAATGAGACACTGACATTAGGAATAAAAGGAGAAAAAAGGAAGAATGAGTAACTGGAGCCTTGTCTAGCCCTAAGCACTGACGTCCATACTTACTGTGGAACATCCTTCCAGATTGCTGCAGTGTGGTAGAGAGGCCTGGATGCCTCAGTACCAAGTGCTCATAGAGGTGTTCAGAAGGGAGTCTGGACATGACGGTATGAGGTGAGACTGTATGACAATGAAGAGGGTAGAAAAAAAAATCAGGGTTTAAGCCAGGGCTATTTTAAGCTCTGGGTACATAGGCTAGACCTGTGTGGTTCTGGTTTCTTACAACTTCCTCTGAAGCTTTTAGTACAGCAAAAGGATGCTGGAAGAGAAGAGTCTCCCGCTGCTAAGCCTCCACCATCACTGGGGAGGTGACTTTTTTGTAGTTTAATAGTAAGTTGTCAGTTTTCAAGCCTGTCAGTGCAGTGCCTTTCTCCCACAGCGAGTAGCTCATTTCAGCAAGGAGGTATTCCTGGTATATATGAAAGAGAAAAGAGCTCCCTTTTTTCTTTAAAGCAGAGAACAAATAGTCTTCCTGACAGAATCCCAGTGATGGCATTGGGCTATCAAATGCTGGGAGAACTCCCTAAAAACATTAATTACGGTAACTCCAAAAGCAGCAAAAGCTACCGTGAAAGATGACATAAGAAGGGTGCCCTTAGTGAGACATAGGGCCAGTCCATCAGGAGTGTGTGCCAGTGACCAACTGTAGGTGCTTGGGGAAGGAACGCAAGACCAGGGGACGCTTGGAAGTGTCTGTTCTCTCCTATTCCACCTTCTGGAGGCTCATGCTCTGCCCAGCACCTCTTCTCCTTCCTGTCACTGTTGACTGAATTTTGTTTCTATTTTCTTTCACTTTGAACATGGGGAAAGGAGGGAAAGCAGGTCTACAAAGCAATTTCCAATGTGCCTCCCTGTCTGTCTGTCTGCTCCATACAAATAGTTGTTTTTCTGAGGGATAAAGGCTGAAGATAATTCCTTTAAGTGGCAATTAAGCTCCAGGTGGCTGCAGAAAGCTGCAGCTTTCTCCAGCTCCTGCAGAGACACAGTTTGAGCCACAGGTTTCCCCACTTCCCTGAAGATTTTTTTCCTGCCTTTGTTCTGTGTCTGGCAGTGACTATGGCCCCACTCCTCCAGGGTAGCCCAAAGTGATTGGAGCAGCGGGGAAAATGACAAACCGATGATGCTCCATAAAATGGCTGTGCCCTCTTTCTGAAATGCACTAATTTAATAGAGCAGGGAATAGTTTCCTCTCAATCCTGATTTGAACTCCTTGAGTTTCACCTGCAACACCTTTATTTTCCAAGCACCGAGCCCAGCTCAATCTCCTTTTACCCCTGCTGTGCTGGCAAATGTTGGAAAGAGACTTTTGATCATGTTGGACGGAATACTGTGTGCTGATGGAGCAACACTTGCACTCCAAGACTCAAAGCGAGTCTCATCAGCAGACGTGTGTGATCAGTTTGGCTCATTAGTTAATGAGGTTAATGAGGACACCTATATGAGCCATCTGATATGAAAGGGGATGTGTCTAGCCATAGTGATTGCTCAAGATGACACAGCAAATCACTAGCAGAGCTGGGAGCAAGCAGGGCAGGGCTTTATCTTCAGGCCTCCTCCAGGTCTGAAGTCATCCCATCCACCCTTTGGAGCAAGTGGATGGACATAGCTGTGAGCTTGAGGAGACGGCTCAAATTCAGCCTGGTGTTGGGCTTGTGCAATGGGAGGTGCAAGATGTCAGCATGCAGTCTGGGCTGGAAGTGTTCTCCACTATCAGTGAGGCTCATGAATCTTAAGAGAGCTTCAAAGTCTACCCACACCTCCATTCACAAAGAAACGGGAGCCACTAACTCACAGGGCTTCCCTTTCCCAGACAGGCTTATTATCAATGGCATCAAACAGTGGGATGTTACCATTTCCACCTGGTTTTAATGATTTATCACCCCTGAATTATGCACCATTGGTGACAGTAATTTTCTCTGATTTGGACAGGTGGATGGAATAACGTCTCTTTTTGTTTGGTGTGCTAACAGAATCAGAATTAATATTTTGTCTTGCCTGGCTTATCTTAGCTAGACAGTAGCTATTATTTCACCTACTCTGTTTCTCTTCCCCCTCCCTGCCACAACTAAAATAATTTGATTTTGAGCTATACTTGAAGCAGGACTCACCTCAAATCAGATTTCAAATTCCTTGACCGGAGTCCGATCTCAATGCTATCAATCTCCACCACGTCTGAGTACAGTCAGTCATGTAATAGGATGGATCAAGCAGGGAGAACACATTTTGTGGGTCACTGCAGACACCTGCACACAAAGACACACACATATTTGACTTTGTGTGCATGCAAGCCAGCATGGGCCAGAGTGAGAAACTGCTTCCCATCAGCCAGCATGGCACATGCTTGTGCAATCGCTCACAGAGATCATGGTTACGTCCCTGCAAGTGTATGTGAAAGCATACACAGAGGAGCATTCCTGGGTGCTCCTGCTGCACGGTTCTGAGTGTGTCTGTGAGTACCTTGATGTCTGTGTGGGTATGCTGGGAGGCAAGTGTATGAAACCAAGAAGGATTTGATTACTCACAACATGCTTTTCCTCTGCCCTTTCTTTTTCTACTTTGTTCCCACTCGTGCTGAATTACAGTCACCACCACTGGTCTTTGCCTCCCAGTGTTGGACGCTGTGTTGTGTTATATTCTATACATATTGCATTGTTTGCCTTCTTTTTTACTCCTTCCCCTCCCTGCTCATGGTTGGTTGTTTTCTCTTCATGTGTGGCATCAAAAGGCCGTTTGAACAGCAACTATCCAATCCGAATGAAAGGGGATGTTGCTTTTGGAAGATCCGACAGAAGCCTGAACAGAACTGATACTAAATTATGAATTAGCTGGAGATTTTTCTCACCTGTTTTCTTTCTCTTTGTTTCTTGCCTTTTTTTTTTTTTCCCCCCTCCCTGTCTATTTTCCTAACCCTAATTAAAATGTGCTGGGCACAAAACTGTAATGAAGGGCTGGACTCATTATTTCTGTTTATGGCAAAACCCAAGCAGAACAGAACTCTAAATGGGCTCTGGTTGAGTCCCATCTCCTTCCATAAAGAGTGTAATAAATATCAGCCACATTGATTTTCCTTCCCCATGAACCCTTTGCTATTTGTTCTGGCCTAAGTGCACTGTGTTTTCCTCTGAGGTTTCTTTTGCTCTAACTGTTCCATTACCTGTTGTTGTTGTTAATCTGTGTTGAGTGTGTAATTGAGATCCTAAGAGGGAGGTTAAGAGAAACCCCCTCGGGAAGACATCTGACCTACATGAAGAAAGAGAAAAAATAAAATAAATAACCCAAGCCATTGAGGCCAACTGCTCCGTTTACCTGGTGGAGCCATTTCCTTTATCAAGGGTTCTCATCCACCCCAGGCTTAGCTCTCTTTCTGTAATTAGTTCTATGTATGTGTTTTTAACCTCTACTTGATTTTTGCATTGATTTCTTTGCCTTGGGGGGACATTTACCCGTTGATTCCCTAAGCCTGATTTTCCCATTACCTGCAGCTGTCTGCTGAACTGGTGTTACAGTCAGGGACGTCATAGGCAGCGGTAGGATGTGGCCCCTTTTCTCTTCCCATTTGCATGCTGCGATTTAACCTGACCCAAGTGATACAGTACATGTTGGGGGGTGATGCAGAAGATGTCTCAAAGCACAGATGACAGCTACTTAATTCCCCTTGGGTTTCCCAGGGAATGAGGCATAGCCACGGCTGAAAGCCTCCTGAGAGACTGTCTGGGAAAGGCATGTTCACCCAACCTCAGACACTGCTCATCTGCTTTCTATCCACCGCTGGCCACCTGATCCAGGCAGTCTATGTCCTGAGCACTTGAACTTCCCGTCTCCCTTGTTTGGTTGCTGCCGCAGGGACGTATTGCAAATACACAGAATCCATTATTGCCTGCTCACTGTACCAGTTCCCAAATCTCAGCAGATAAAGAGTTCTTAGTGTTTTCTTAATGTCTCTTTGTAGTTTATTAGAGGCCTAGGAGGCATGAGGGGGAAATGAGAATGTGACTCAGAAATCCCTGTTCTGAGTCACGTGCGTCCTTTGCAATCTCATTTGTAACCAGACTATTAAAAGTAAATTATCTGAGCCAAGTGGCAATGCTGAAGCGCAAGGGCTGGAGGGAGGGAAGTAGCACTTCCCTCTGGTGTCTCCAGATGCAAGCAGCTTAGTTCAGCCAGTTTAATCTGCCCCCTTCTGCCCATACTGGGATTTTTGCTGTTACTACGGGAGGATTGTCGGCACTGACAGTTGTGGACATGGCTGGCTTGATTTTCCCTCCAGGTCTGATGAAAAAGTGCCCCTCTTGGCTGCAGCATGGAGATGTCTTCATGCTCTTGACTGAAGCTGGGAAGAGGAGAGGGAGGTGCCCATGTGATGCCAGCTCTGCTCTCCCTGAAGAATCCATCGATGGAGAGGCTGTGAACCGACAGCTCTACTTGCTGTCATGTTTCCATGGTGTTTCCATCATGCCTGTTTCCAGGGATGTCTAATAAACTGAAGCAAATTGGGATGAGGGATTATCAGGTGTTAAATGGTGCTACTGAGCCAAGCCTCCCGCTCTGTTCATTATGATGAATTTCTATTTTCTCCCAGGGACTGACTGCAATCCAAACCGAGGCATGGTGAGGAGGTGGCTGCTGGCGTGTCTGTGCCTGTGTTAAACAGTTGGGGCTTCTCCAGGTCCTGGCTTGTCTCTCGGTGAAGGTCAGGTCCTGTTTCTGTTGAAGCAATTTCATATCTCTCAGTATGGGCTGGATCAAGCCTTTAAGGAATTAGACTCTGCTTCAGTTCATACAAGCGAGCTCAACCTCTCAAAAATTCCCTTTTGATCCCTCCTATTCTGTTCAGGAGTTGCTCTGAGCGTATCTATTGACTTTCCATGGAAAGTGGACATATCCATGTAAAAAACCTTGCTGCTGAAAGTTTTATAGGAGTAATATTGACCTTCCCATAGACGCTGAAGAGAATAGAAAGTCCTGCTTCTCTGTAAAACTAAACTAAAATTGTATTTGACGAGTTCTATAAAGTGCTTATAGATTTTTATTTTTTCCTACTTTGGCCAAAACATCTTTTTTCCCCACAAAGGCCAGAGGCAGAATATTTACAGAGAAGGGGGGAAACGTGTTTTTGAAAAATATTTGTGCTGGCAAATCGTTGCAAATTTGTAAGCTCCCAGATGCATCTAAATAAATAATAGCAGAACTTTGGCTGCATTTGCAAAAAAATACACTGGATTTATGGACTTGTTTCAGGTATAATCAGGCTTACTGAGTATTTACAAGCTTTATACAGTTTACAATGGAAGCAGTACCTGTGCAGTCTTGCAGGAAGTAAATCCCGGTCGCACCCACTCCAAAAACAGGTCAAACCCTGTTTTTATTGGCAAGTCTCTGGCTGCTGCAGTTGTGCCCTGCTGTGGCCACAGGCTCATGGATCCTCCCAGAGATGTTGCAGATTTTCAGGTGGCGAGATCAGTTCCTTCCTTGGGTGAAAAGGTGAGTCTCTGCACACTGGGAGAAAACAAATGGTTCAGGGTTAGGGTGGGCCTGGAGGGATACTAGCTCCCCAGGGGGATATTACCTTACCAAACTTCTCATGCTGCTGGGCTGGACAAGGCTGAGCTGGGCAGAGAAAGATCCGTCCTGTTTCTGAGCTGGTGCCCTGGAAGGATCCCAGGGCACCTTGTGCCTACTTTTAAAAGGTGTGGGAAAATGCCAGTTCTTCCTAAGAGCAGCTCAAATCTTCCATTCTTGCTGCTCATTGTCTCCCGTGGCTCATATCCTGAGAAGAGCTCATCGCTTATCAGCACAGCTTGCCCTAAACCCTGCAAACCATTGATCAAGCCTCTTCCCTCCCTAGGCTAGGAGCGTCTCCAGCAATCGGAGAATGTCTGAAAACAAGAACTGGATCTTTATTTGTTTTGTGGCTCTCAGCTTCATGTTTTCTAGGTTTTCTGCCATGGAAAGAGTATAGAAATGTTCCTCTCATTTTTAAAGAAAGCTGAGATAATCTGTGTCACATGAGACTGAGCACTGCAAAAAGTTTCCAAAGAATTTAAAGAGCTACCACCTAATACACTGTGGCCACAAGCAACTTGTTGTCTGAGATAGCCTAAACCAACTGATCGTTACAATGTACTTAAATATCCATTAATTAAAAATGTATAAACTCTTTCCATGTGTAAGCTTCATAAAGTACACGATCCCTGCTTTTCTCTGAAACCTTTCTTTCTTCCCACTGTGTCTTTTATTTCCCTATCAGCTCTCTAAGTCTTCTTTCTCTGTCTTTTCTCAGCCCCTGATGGCTTTGCTCAGTTCATCCTCTGTCATTTGTGTCTGGATGTGGAAAAATTTCTCAGGATGTTTGACTCATCCATCATTTAGATAATCAGAAGGAAAAAACCCCAGTTTCCAGCTATGAACATCCATAAAAAGCACCAAGGAAAAAAACCCTCACCTTGAACTTCCCTTCCTGCTTTTCTTTTCATTTCATTTGAGAATCTGACTTGACAGTCTTTGCTCTGGCAAAAGTCCCACTGAAGTTATTAAGGGCAAGAGCTTGTCAGGATTAAGAGGAAGGATTTGAAATATCTGTGAGTGATAGCAATATCCCCAGTTCTATTAGGCCGGATAAGTATTTGCAAAGGACATTAACCCTGGTGCCTTGAGCCAGCTGCTGACTGCCCTGCGGGGAAAGGAGATGATGTTTCCAATGGGGACACCGCTCCATAGCTGCCTGTAATAAGGCTTTGCATCCCTTCCCTTGCAGACCTGAACTCAGACCACTTCCTCTTAAAATATCCATTTGACCATCAGAAACAGAGCGCTGTTAGAAATGAGGGGGCAGTGAGGAGCCTAAATGGGAATTAAGACTTAAAACTTGATGTTGGCGCCGAGTCTGGGCATGCTGGTGTCCATCAGAGATGATGACACAGCGGGTGCAGCCCAGTCAGGCAGTTACTGACTGCATTGCTGCTTTGAGGGCTGGATTTGGAAAGGCCACCCAAACTGCACCACAATCAGTGGGTGCAAATGTTTGGGAACTGGAGCTAGCAGAAGCACCACAATCAGAGACGGCTGTAAGCTGGAGTAATGTTTGCTGCCTTCCAGCAACTTAGCATCCCTTTTCTACTGATGGGAACTTCTACTGCTTCTCTGCTCCCATTTCTCAGGGAGTGACTGTTATCACAGATGAAAGATTCACTTGGCCCATTTGAAGGACAAATATGACTCCAAGGGCAAAGGGACAAAGGGAGTGGATCAGGAAAGGAGAAATCAGGATGGAGCCAGTTAAAAAAAAGCTTTTCTTACACCTTTTTACACTTTCTTGAGCCTGCAATACTGGATGGATTCAGGGATCATGTGTATTCCCAGCTGGGCACGGTGGAGGACAGTTTACACATGCCTGCTTCAGAACAGGCAGGCAGCAACCCGCGCTTTGTGCAGTAAATTGGAGTGCTGCTCCCGCTCATGCCGCCTTCTCTGCTGTAATTCCTGCCCTGACACACGTGGCATCTACGTGTGCACGTGATTTGCTATCCCTCTTGTCAGGGGGAGATCACATTAATGCGGATGTTAAAACCAAATAAACACTGAAACAAATTTAAAACAAAAATAGCGTTTCAGAGGCTGTGTTCCATTCCTACCACCCACCACCATTTATAACTAATTGGGGCTTTGTTATATTCTCTCACCCAGTGACAGATAAATACTAAACTCCACTGGTTAACAATAATCACCCTAATTATGCCAAGATGACATTTACAATACAGGCAATTGCTAATCCATTACCTCACTCTGCTGAATACTAGAACACTCAAATTAAAAGTTATTCACCCACAAAGAACAATGTTTTAGTAGCTGACACAGCTTAGTAAAGGAATTTATTAAGGTAATTTGCAGTTTTCCCATAAATAAAACATTCTAGAGTTCCCCCGTCCTCCCCCCACTTCCCCCAAAATAATCTTTTGTGATAAATCTCTTTTTTTTTTTTTCCTCTCTTGTAGTGAGGTTAAAAGAATAATAATTGAAACTGTCAGACAGAGCTACGTATTTAAATTTGCTTACCTGAAAGACAACAGAGAGCTCTTCCATCCCTTCAGGTTCTTTTTGGAGAACTGGGGTGATACTTGTGGTTTGTGATGTGTAGGAGGTCACTGTGGTAAAACCTTTGCCAACGTGGGGTTTCGATGAAACCTAATGAAGGCTCTGAACGCATCAGGGAGTTATGGCCAGTGCTGAGATGTCCAGTGTGTAGTGGTCGATGGTCCAGTGTGATAAACCAGATGGGACTGGCAGGACCCTTTGGCCCTCACCAGGGAGATGCTGAGGAGGAAGCAAAAGGGCTGTGAGTCTCCTTACACATGGGCTTCAACTCAAGCACAGGGGTAAATGCTGAGGCCTCTACTTATGTTATGTCCCAAACCAAACTCAAACAAGAACCCAAACGGGGCTCCCTGTGTATCCCAACCTGTGGCGAGCACCAGCAGCGTGGGGAGAAGGGAGGCACCTGGAGGTTTATTCCAGTACCTGGAGGCCTTTTTCTTTCAGCGATCTCTTCCTGACTCTTCTCCCAGTGTTAAAACACTCACAAAAGGGGAAAATACCCCTCAGGAAGGGAGGGAGTCCCACTGACAAATATTAATGGAGGGAGGAAAGGGTTAAAGAGACACAACAAAATCAGAGCTGGGTTTCATTGCACCCCCTGAGCAGCCCCTTGCACCTGGTGCTGGCAAAGCCTCTGCCAGCAGCAGATCCAGCTGAAGGATGGAGCAGGAAGGGATTTTTTGGGGGGTTGATTTTTACTGTTATCACAGCAGCTATGGCCAAAGCTATTTGCAGTAAATCAGTGAGTCGCAGCAAGCCAAGAATCCCTGCTAGCACAACCCCACTACGTGCCGGCCACCTGCAGCAGCAAAGCCAGCATCCCTCTGGGTGCCAGCATCAGCCGAACCGCACAGTGGGCCCCAGCCCTACGTGGAGCCAGCAGCTTGTGGGGGAAGCTGGGTGTTCAGGGCAGCATCCGCTAGACTGATTACTGCCTGCTCAGGAGATGGCTAGAGGACTTGGAGCGAAGCTGCCATACATCTGTGTCTCTTGCACAGACCCTCTCTTTCTGCCCAGGCATTTCACCCCAGTGTAAAAAAAGATGTGAGCCATTTCTCTGGGATATTAAAGCTTTGGCAGCTGGACTGGAGCAGTAGCTCAGGGTGGAGAGCAGATGTCCAGAGACCTGATCAAACAGCCCCCACGCACGTGCAGCTGAGCTCTCCAGCACGGACATCCTGGGTCTCTCCTGTCTCAGACATGTTAGATTTACTCTGTTTATGCAGGTTGTCATTGTGGCAAACGAACTGTGACTCCACATTGTTCTGCCCCATCCGTGCACGCCATGGTGTATGTGACCATCTTTATGATCAGCATTTGGGGTATGAGAGTGAGCCCTGCTTTATTCTGCACTACTCCATGGTGATTCTGCCCCTGCAAGGGAACATGCTGGAGAGCAAAAGCCCTGGCGCTCTGCTTTTTGGATCAAAAGTGCTTGCAGCATTTGGGAACAGCACTGAAACGGCGCATACACAGCCATGCACCGCACATGCTTTGCATACAGCCGCTCTGCTTCAGTTCCTCCCTGCATGATGCTCTCTCAAGGGTAGCTTGGATGCTTCTGTCCAATGGAGACAGATCGCAGGAAGGCAGCTTTCGTAAACAAAGATCTGCAAGCCTTGTAATCACCACTACTCCTTCTTCTCCCCCAGCTCAGTTAAGAGACAATGTTTTCCTGCTTGCTCACCCACTCTGCTTTTATTTGCTCCGTCTCATGCTTCTGTGGAGTTTTTCCTGCCCTTCCTTTTGTGGCTGAATGCTAATGGACCAGGCTCCTCTCCAGCCCTGAGCTCCCGGCCCCGTGCAGACACCCAGTGCAGGAACGAGACAACGTCCATAACTGCTCCTGGGGAAAATGGGAGGTTTTTCCAAGAAAAGGCCTCGCTGCAAAGGAAATCTGAGTGAGGAAAAGGTGTGCCATAAAAGATAAATCTTTAAAATGCACACTGAACCTCATGTGGGGATGCTTCTATTTGGAGATAAAGTGGTGTTAATTTGAATGAACTTTATTCCTTCCCAAGGAGGGTAAACGACGGCTGATTAAAGCCACTTGAATTCTGAATAAGAGAGTCTGCCCGGGGAGTTAATGGCCAATAACAGGCAGCAAACAAAGCCGGGTAATGCTTGTCACAGCAGGGTTCAAACTTCAGCACATAACTTCTTATGATCTGAAAACTGTATTTCATGCCAACATATAAACTGACAACCCCAATTTGTACAGACATATGAAGACAGTAATATATTCGACTCTTTACTTTTTCCTGTTCAAGGCCACACAGGGCCATAAATACACAAGTGTGGGGGTAATAACAGATCACAGGAGAATAATTTCTAACCACGGCTTGGAGGGATGCAGTGACACCACCGCCTCAGCTCCGCTGGCTCACTCAGGTCTGGACCACGTCATCCTTCAACTATCAAAATCACATCTTAAGTAAATGCAGAAGCTTGCTGAGCTCACTCATGCCAGTTGTGACTACAGTCCCAATTCTCACTGTAGTTCCTCACCTATTTTCCTTTTTTTTCCAACCTGTTGCCATAAATCCAGCTTTTCATTTCCCCCTCTGCCTGCTACCAAATTCCTGCCCGGCTGAACCCAGTAACTCTGGCTCAGTCATTTCTCTTCTGATGGAAAGCTCAGCCATCATTTCGACGGCCGTTCAGCTCTGCCTCCCATCTCCCTGGCTATGCAAGATCCCCAGTTTAGACCATCAGATCTGAACTCAGAGTCACGAATGCTTCAGCACCGGAGCTGAAGGTGCGACTCTTCCCTAGGTGAACTGGAGCAGAGGGAGGCAATGCACCGGCTGGGTAACGGCATTTGTGCCATAGTCCAGCATCTATTTATAAGGGAAGGAGAAGGCTCTGACAGCCTGGAATACTACCTTATTTTCTCTGATTGCAAATCTGAATTTTGGTGGTGAGAAGCACTGCCATTCTGTGTGTTTGACCCCCACTTAGCCTCTGACATTAGCAATGCAGAAAATTCACAGTCCCACCAAAACAGGGAAACTGTAATTGCATCTCCACTGACAGATGCTGGTTGTTGAACTGTGAGGAGCAACAGGGGATTTCTTGCTCTCTGTTCTTAAAGGCACAGAAAGATGGAGCTCCCTTGTTCCTCACCGACTGCAATTATTTTCTGTCTTTTCCATTTTGAGCTGCATATTTCTTCTCTGCCAAGCTTCCACTTTTATCGGACAGTACCTGGTTCTTATACTGAGGGTGCATGGAAGTGATGGAAAACAAAGAAAGAATGAAAGAAAGAGGGAGGGAGAGGGGGAGGGAGGAAGGAATAACATTAAAATCAACAGTTTCTCTTCCTCTCATTTTAGGTCAGAAAAAGTCTTCCCAACTTCACGAAAGGCATATTGAAAAAAAATCAGTAAATTCATGAACATGCAGTTATTACTTAGCAGACAAATTACATTTCTTCCGAAATGTTCCAAAATGCATTCATTTTCAGAGTACATTACTTTCATAATACTGTGTGGAACATTAAATGAGAATTTCCCTGACTTGGCTACAGAGCACATTTTTATATTTCATAGTCTGACACAGAGCCCAGGGTAACTAATGAAAATCTTTTCGAAAAGTGACAATCTTGTCTAGCAGCCTCGCCTGTTGAAGAGATTGCAACATAAAACAGATGAGTGCCCTGCTTGACAGCTAATTGTGTCGGGCTTAATTACAACAAGCAGAATTTAATCGGCTGTGCAGTGCAGTTTTTTAGGATGGGGGAACCATCTGGAATGTACCTTGCTCCTAGGCTGATGGAGGGGCGGGCATCGCTGGATTTCAAAGACAGGGGAGCAACTGTGCGAGGATTTAAATGCAGAAGAAGTTCCTTCCTTAGTGTATTTCATTTGAGCTGTTTGATGAATTTCAGAGATATTTATGCAAACCCGCATGCTGTTGCCTCGTGAAGACAAGGTTTTGGAAACCTTCCCAGGCTCAGTTTGATGAGCCTCGTTCCCCTCCGTGGCCCTGTGCTGTGGCCAGACCTTGACACAGAGCTGTCAAGTTTCACATATTGAGTCACTCGGTCCCCTGCCTCGCAAGCTCCACCGCGACGCCTACCTCTCTCCCTGCCCCTGTGATCCTCTGGCCGGCTCTATCAGGTGTGGGCAGTCCCAGCGTGGAACAGAGGTCTGTTGTAGCCAAGGGCAAGTGCTGAAAAACCACGTTTCTCAGGGACAGCTTGGTGTCATTGGCCTGTGCTGCCTCGCAGCCTGGCACGAGGGCCTTGCTCACCAGAATATCAGGAGCTGGAGAGCTCTGTTTATATTGGCATGAAAATATTTGAAAGGGAAGCGCCCTGAGTCAGGGATCTCCAGGCTGTCAGCAGGAGGGGAGAGAGAGAGGAGGGAAGAATCAGCCCTTTGCATTGTTATATATCCCCGCTTCGAGGCTGAACATTGACAACCAGGGAATACACGCTGGGGAATACTCCAGTGCTGACCCTGGTGAGGCTGACGCCTCTCCTGCTGAACTCTGGTGGAAACAGGCTATCGATAACAGACTAACTCCCTGAACTGCAGGCTAAACCAGTCCTTCCGTTTCTCCCCCTGAATGGATTTAATACACAGCTATTAAAATAGTCCTTTGTCATGTCAGAACAAGGAAGAATGAAACATGCATTTCAAAGCCTTTGAAACAACAACAACAAAAGGCTCTTGCTAGCACAGGAATCCTTTGGTACCACATGCCTGGCAGTAGCTGCATGCCCACAGACTGGTCCCTGCAGGCAGGAACAGGGTTGCTCTGGTCCCTGGGAGCCTGGCAGCCAGAGCAGCGCTGCCCGGGAGCTAGGAGCAAGCAGGGCCTGGCTCCAGACTGCTCTCACTCATGCACAAAGCTATCAGTGCCGGTGAAATGGGGATTTGGCTGCAACTGCTCCAGCCTGTGGCATGCCTGCATTGCCCAGGCAAAGAATTAATCACTGCAAACTTTCAGGACAAAGTCAATCACAAAAGACACCTCTGAGCTCCCTGTGTCTGCAGTGTGTAGATAGGTTCCTCACTTCAGAGGTGTTTTATCCAGCAGTCTTTGTTGCTGGGTAAGCAGCAGTACCTGTGAGTGTTCTCAGCCCTCGGTGTCTATCCACTGCTGTTTTCATCCACCAAGAGTCAGCTGAGCAAGGCCTCTCCAGAGGGAGCCCCAGCAGGGAACTCTCAGGATCTAACATCCCGCAGCACAGTCCTCACGTCCTCTCTCAGGCCTGCGTGTTTAACCCACTGCCTTCCTTGCCTCTCCGTGGCTTGGCATCGCCTGCTGGGCCCTTCCCTTCGTGGCTGCTTGTGCAGGGCTGGTTGCTATTCCTGGCCACAGGGCTCTAATCCGCTTCTTGACTTCAGCTGCTTGTTTTGCCTTGGCTCCCCTATGAAGTTCCTTCACCTCATGCAGAGTTTTTCTTGGTGTAGTTGACTTGAGGCATCTTCCCCCTTTTTGCTGTTCCCCTGTCCATTTTACCCAGTCTTCCGCAGTTTGATCTCAGAGAGGCTGCTGTGAGCTCCCTGCTGGGCTGACATTGCTTCCACACCTCCCATCTCCTCCAGTGCTGATGGAGTCACAGACGATTGCAGTGTGGCGTCAGAGCAGTGTTCATGCCTCCCCTTCCCTGACACTGCATTTTGGCCCGGCAGTGCAGTCAGAGTATGGCCCCTCTGCACTGAGCAGAAGGGAGACTCTGCAGCATCTTCCATAGCGTAGGATTTTTGGGAGCTGTAGGACAGTCCAGGTGAGCCCCCTTCATTTTCAGTGCTAAACCCACTCAAAGCCAAGCAGGCAGATGAATAGTGATGTACTAGGACAGGCCCATTTCCATGGAAGCAGTGAAGCTTATTTGAAAGGTGGATGTGAGCCATGGGATGGAGGAGCCACCTGAGAATGGCACATGCAGCCCTGTTCAAGGTGCGGCTGAGCCCAGCAACCTCATTCTGGTGGTCTGAGTGACCAACAAAAGCAAAGCCCAGGGCTTTGGGCTCAGCAGGGGCTCATCCACAGACTCATGGCAGATCCAGGTAGGCTTCAGGCTGTTTTTTATGCCTGGGGTACTTGAGAGAGTCCTTAGGAAGGTGGAGGGAGCATGCCGCTGAGCCTGGGAAGATACACAGTGGCTCCAGGCTCCCATCATTTTCTCAAACCCACTCCAGCAAGTCTGCATCCCTCTCCCAGAGACTGCTCTGGGTTTACTTGGAAGGAAACTGAGGGCAGAATTTAGCCCAGGCTCTATGTTCCTTGGCCTTACACCAGATGCACGGAAGCAGAGCCATTGTGCAGCTATTGCTTCCCCTTTAAATGCTGCTCTGGGTCTGCTGAAGTGACTCCCAGCTCTGCCCAATGCACAGTACAGGGAACCGAAGCACGTGGTGGGGTGTTTGTGTCCATTGACAACCTTTACAGCCTGTCTGTGAACAGGCAGCACAACCCACTGGTTACAGGCCGGCAGCACCTGCAACACTTGGGTTCATTCCCAGACTTCTCATATGACCTTGGGCAAATCACTTGACCTTATATTTTTTTTGCCCGTTTGTTCAAATGAGAGGAATGAGACCATCTGTAGGAAAAAAGCTCTGAGATCTCTAGAGAAGCAGCTCCTGCATCCCACACTCATTGCAAAACCTTCCTTCTTTTTCTTCCCCTCTCTCCTCTGTAATTTTCAAGCTAATAATCATTAGCCATCCCCAACGAGCTCCCCCCCCGCCCCGGCAATTAGTATCCATTATGCCCATTTTACAACTGCAAAAACCAAGAGGCAAGGTCAGCCACTGGCAGACTAGAAGGCAGAGGCAGGGAGAGTATGAGAACAGCCCATTTTCCATACCAGCATCCCTGCTTTGACCACTAGACCTTGCTACACTCAGAAAACATATCAGGGAAAGCCAGGCGACAAGCATTGTCCACAGTGCTAATCTTCAAACGACCATATTAGTGCAATTTGATGTCAAGACGCCTTATCTATCATGAAGCAAAGAGTAAGATTAAAGGACTGGAGTTACAAGTGCCTTTTTGTTTGCACTAACTGGCTGAGTGTCTGTCTGGAAAACAGAGGCTTTCAATCTAAATTGCTGTCACGTTTGCCATACAGGAGTAGATTGGTCTCAGCACCCTTATTAAAAATCCTACTAGCATTCTACAGCAGCTGCTTGAAACTCTGCAGCTCTCAGTAATGAGGTTGCAAAGTGGATGTTGAACACCAGCTACTGATCCCTGGTATCCTGGTGTAAATCTGAAGCAGCTTCCCCGACACCAGTGGAATAACTCCTGGATTTACACCAGAACCCTATGCCAGGGACCTGCTTGTGTTCCCCACCCTCTTTGCACTAACTCAGCTGCAGCATGTCCTCTGCTCTCCCAGACTGGTAGAGCCACTGTGGACCTGGATACAGCTGCACAGATTTGCACTGGATGACACTGCCTTCAGTTTGTCATGCTAAAACTGATATACACACACCGGTGTAAAGGACAGTCAGAATACAGTCATTTCAACCATATCATATCTCGGTGAGGTATTACTCCAGAGCATCCCTGAATCGACTGGGGAGAGGAAAGAAGGAAGGTGGAAAAAGACTAGATTTAAGAAAAAAGAGAGAGAAAAAGGAAAAAAGAAAGAGAACGGGGTAGGAGAAATGCAAAAAAAGAAAAGCAAGGAGGAGTACAGGGCAGAGTGTTATCAAAGGCTTTCGTTGTGTGCTTAATGATGCTTTAATCCCATAATGACATGGAAGCGCACGAACATGAATATGGAAGGCAGGTACAGCCAGGATCAAACACGCTTGGGTTTTTTGTGTTTTCACCTGAAACGCATCCAAAACACGCTGTCAAATAGTGTTTGCTACACTTGTCTCTTGCTGCCGCTACTCTGCCTGGCAGCTACACTGACACTGCTCCAGCAACAGGGTGAGGGAGGGAAAAGGGACTGCAAACTTCCTTGGGGAAGAGGATAATAACTGTAACATAGATCAGTATCCTCCTGAGACCGCCCAGCTTCGCTACTAGCAACAACAGCCCCGCAGATGGCAGTGCCAAGTTAAAATCCAGCCAGCTCAGCTCTCTGCCTCCGATGGCAGCCTATGTGTCTCAGCAGATACAGTTCCTCGAATATTGACAAAACCAACAACTTTTACCTGGCCCACGCTGGTTATCTTCTTGCTTCAAGCAAAATATTTCCTTTCTGTTTTCTCTTTTTCCCTGGGCTTGCTTTAGAGGTGAGGTGAGGCCGTTAACAGAGCTATAGTGCTGGGAGGTGCCGGGTGGCAATGGAAGAGGGGGGACATGGGGCTGTGACAAGTGGAAACTTGGAGACACGAAGGCAATACCGGGGGACCAGGGAGGAGCAGAGCGAGGTAGGGAGGGGAGCAGATGGAGGAGGATGCAGCTTAGCAGGGCGGGGGAAAACATACCTTCTCCTTGGTACTCCTGCAAGCTCTGGGGTAAACCCCAGGCTTCCTGTGGCCCTGGGAGCAGTGTGGATGAGAGGCTACTGCTTATTACCATGTATTTATTTGCATGGTGCCACAAGAGCACAGGGGACTTCGTAAGAGCAAGAGCAGGAAAATGGAGCCCTTGCCTTTAAGCACTTTGCAACTCAGCAAGGAGAGAGAAGATTAATATGAGCTGGGGCTTTGGAGGGCAGCAGGGAGACAAAGTGCAGGAGGGGGACTTACATCATCAAGGCATGGAAACAGGGGGTGAGCACGGGGAACTTAGTGGGGCAGGAACTACATATCCTGACTTTAAGCAGCTGAATATTGCATTGCAGTATCCTTTCTCACCAGCTCTTCGCTCAAATTTCCAGTGGGGGGGAAAAAAAAAAAAAATATTCCTGAGTCTAACTCCTACAAATTCAGTGGGAAAGGCAGAAATCTGCATTCTTTTCCCTTTAATGGAAGCTCAGTGCTCGCCAAGACACTAAAGAGCGGTTTATCTTCTCCAGAGCTCTCAGTTCACAGGGGGGAAAAAAAAGGGGCTCTGTGGCACTGTGGATTTCCTTGCCCTGTACCCTCCAGGACAGATGGTGACACCAAGTAACTCAAGAGCTGAGTGCAGAGATCCCTGCCCTAAGTTTAAACTTTGCAGCATGGATGTGTATCTTGATGGAGCTACGCCACTGCACAGACTCTGGGCAAGCTTCAGGTTCCTCCCAGGGCTTATGCCAGACCCCACGACACAGAAGAGGCAACCCCTCTGATTTCTTTTGAAGCTGTCACCAGGGACACAACACCCAGAAATGCCCTGACTTCACCTGTAGCCTAGGGCATATTTGATTTCCAGCTGCTTGCAAGAGCAGCATGGACATTCAGAGCCTGACGCCTACACTATTCTTCTGTGCCTTGTGTGTGTGGTCAGTTTTCCTGCACTGGGTGTTACAGCTTCTTCTGTGGCTGCTTGGATAAGAATAACCCACTGGCTTCCTTGCAAAGCCAATTAAGCAGGAGATGTAAACTTCTGCGTGACTTCAATCAGGTGAATTGCCTTGATGTCCTCATGGGCTCCCTGTGAAGGGGAGGTGGCTTTCAAGTGGGCATGTCTGGATTCCTCCTGTTCCCATCTGCAGTATCAGGACACTTGCTCTTGTTCTGTAGCTTGGCCATTTCCTAACTGAGTGGCTCTTTGACCTTCAGGTGTGCTCCACATTCACAACATCCCAGGTTTAAATGAGGTAAAAGATTAAGTATGTAAAGTGTGAGCTGACTCCAGGCTGCCAGAGCTGGGAAGGGAGCAAGGAGATATTAACATTAATCCATCACCCGTTGCTTTATTGTCAAAGTTCAGCAAAATTGCTCCAGCGAGTCTGCTGCTATGGGAGATCCAATGAAGTGCTGGAAAATCCTGACCACTGGTGGTAGCTTGAGCACTCCCTGCTCCCAGCCTTGATGCAGCAGGTGAAGATGGGTCCTCTGAAAGGTCCTTTTACTCCCTTGGTCTGCACCCACTCCCCCCTACTTTTTTGTCATCTGCTTCTCTCTCATTCTCTCCCTCTTGCCGATGAACGATGGATCTGTCGTCTTCATGTTTCCAGGGTAACGAAAAGAAGTTTCCTTCCAGCCCAGAGGTAGACCAAACCCATTCTGCTGGAAAATTCAAAGCGGGGATTAAAATTTATAAAACAGCATACGACCTAGCGCAGCATCTCCTGTCCCTGCCAATTCATCCAAATCACCGCGTATAAGCAGCAAAGCTGGGGCCACCTGCACGGGATTATTCAGTGGGTCCCTTGTGGCAGCAGAGAGCTAGCGCTTGCCTGCAGTGGACAGAGAGAATTGTGTTTGTGGAGGCTACTAGCCACCAGTGGGTCCCATGGCTCCCTCTAAATCAGTCTGCGCTCCTTTGACTAATGATGTTGGTGGATCCAGACACGGCCTAGAAAATGGGGAAGAGAGCAGCTTTATTTTCAACAATGATTCTGGATCTCCCAGTTGGCTTGCTTGATCCTGTCCTGTCTAATCTGGCAGCACTAAAGAGGAGAGGCAGCAAGGAAGAATAAGCAGAACAACTTATGCCCAAGTTGTAAGAGTTTAAGTATTCTTTAAGCAGGACGTGGTCTGGGTCAATCGGTTCCCCAAGAACCCCGTACAACAAAGCTAATGATCTCCTTAGGCACCAGCTGGAGATACGATGGTCTGGAGCAAATGACTTCGCAAGACTGAAAGGGTAACAATTCATGCACTTAATATTTCAGGCCATTGAACATACTTCTTCCTGAATGAAGCCTCTGGGAATGAAGTACCTGAGTTCCTCTCTGGAACTGGTTCCAAGGCATCCCAGTCTTTAAGCACCTAAATTTCTCAGGCGCTTTTGTTATGCCTCTTGCCAAACCACTCTCCCTGCCTGTGAAGGGTTTACATCCCAGTGATAAGACAAGAGCCAATAGTTTGATGCCAACAGATGGAAGCAATAAGCAAGTACAGTGACTGTAACAGAAATAATAAACAACCGCACGTAGAACATTTTCTTCTACGCTAGCCAAGGAAAGTCCATTAATTCTCATCTGGAAATCCCTGTAACATTTGCAGCGAGGATCTGCCATGGCTGTGTATGCTGCTGCCCCACAGCACACATTTGCCTTGGTAATGTAGGCCATCACCCAGTGAATTCTGCTGTTTTCTTCTACCAGCTCATTTCCACATTGCCCAGGGAAGCAGAATATGCTGATTAGTAAGAGCTGAGCCAGATATAGGCAAGGGTTGGGTAGGATGGGAGGGAAGGAGCCTTTGGGCCTTGCAGAGGGGTCTTTCTTGCCCTGTGGACTGAGCTGGCGAAATGCAGGGGTGAGATGTCATATTTATAACACCAGGAGTTACGCATGAGGTGATCCCAAAGCATAATTACTAATAAATGTTTAATTAATAGCTTATGAATGCGTTGATAAGTTCATTAAAATGATACATGAGCACATGAATATTCCAGAGCAGGCAGGAGTCAGGGAAGTTACTGCTGGAAAGTGTGTTAACAAGGTGATTACACGGTTTACATGTGGAGTCTGCAAGCGCTCCACTCACTCCTATTAGATGAACAGTTTATGGCCCGCTAGGACTGAACGATCTCATTGCAACCTCCTCTTTGCAAATCTCTCGCTTTTCCTCTTTAATATAAACAAATAGATAACATTTTCCAGTTAACAATAATATCCAGCAGCGTGGACCAAAGCAAATGAGTTAATTGCTTTAAGAAGCTTTAACTGCATTTCCATCCATTGGAATTATTGCTTCTGGGAAAAACAAACATTAAAAACCTCCAGCAACAATAAGCAAGATACTCAAAGGGTCAACTCCAGCAACTGCTGGTGTGGAGCAGAGATATAAATAAAACCAAGCACTGAGTGATTTTGCCTGTCTGGGCTCTTCCCCTCTTTTTCAGCTCCAGAGAACTAAAGTTGATGAGCTCTGCAAGCGGTTGCCCATTGCACCCCAACTCTAGAAAAGACCTTAGGCCACAGCCCTTGCTAACTGCTAGCACTTGCCTTTCCTTCCTCCCCTTTCTTTTTTCATCTCCGTATAGGCAGGCAGGCTAGGATGGAGGCAGAGTTCTGGAAAAATTCAAATGCTGACTGATTTTGAAGCCTAGAGGAAGCATGTTTTGGGTTTTGGCATTGTTGCACAAGCTGTTTTTGGCTGGGAGATTGAACAGGAAAGTCAGGGTAGCAGAAGAAGAGCTGCTCTATCTAATCTCATCTTTTTGAGCTAATAATCTCCCTAGCTGTTCATGCTTTTAGATCTGTTCTATATTCTAACTAATCTATTTTACCAGTGCCTCATCCATTCTGGATCCTTCCTCATCTGTTCTAATGATTTATAATCCATATTGCATTCTGAGAACAAGTTTTAAAAGGCTCTTGTGAGGAGACTAAGCCTTGCTGTAAGTTTCAGTCTGTGGGAGTTAGGTGCCTAGATATGAGTCAAAAACATTACAGCTACTCCTGAAGTGCTTGGGAAATTTCACTTTTTGCCTACTGCACCCTGAGACTGAGTCCATTCTAGCTAGATTTAGGCAACTTTCCATCCATGTGTAACCTGGTACTCTTGCCTGGAGTGGCTGCAGAGACACGGCATCGTCATCATCAGTATAGGAGAGATGAAATATGGTATTTGTGGCATTTACAAAGACAAGACTATAGTTGTGACCTTTTTGTCCGTCCACAGTACAAATAAAAGAGGGAAGCACAAATATGCCTATCTTTGCAGGTGCCAAAAAAATATCAAGCTGCTTAAGAGGTATTTCCACGCTGCCCATGAGTGGAAATGAACAACGGCCAGTCCTCTCCTCATCATGTGCTGCTGACTGTTGTGGGTACTTTACTCAGGGCTATCAAAAATCACCGTGGAGAATAATAAAAAACCCCCGCAGCTTGTGACCAACACAGCTCCAATTATTTAACAACCAAATCTTGAATAAGTCTACCCCCATTACCCAGGACAGAGAGCTGGTGATGTTCTGATCACATGAACACCCAGAGATACCCAAACATGGCATAGGGTCTCCCCCCACCCATGCGACAGGCTCATGGTGTGCCCGCACCATCTGCTCAGTGCCAGACTCACCTCCCACACAGCAAGGCAGGAGCAACCCGCATGCTGAGCATCCTCAGGGGACTCCACAGCTTTCAGCAGGGCTAGGAGCTAGGAGCACAGCTGCCAGATCCCAACCCACAGCCAATCTCCCTTAATGTACCTGTCTTTGTACCCCCTCATCCAAAGCTGGCTGTGATCACAACCTCCCAGCACCTGAGTTAATGGCCCTGCCCAGTAAAACATACTCTCACATCACCAACACACCCATCAGCTTAATTCTCACTTTTACTATGTACCACCTTTCAGGTGCTTTGAATGTGAAAAGCATCTAAGCATTAAGTATCTCTCCTCTTAACATAGTACATCTCATCCTGCAAAGGATGCTTTAGCTCATATTTTGTGCAGACAGGGAAAAAAAAGTCAGTCTCATTGTTAAACAAATAAAACCAGTGACTTCCTTGGGAAAAACCTCTAATGAGGTCATAAGGGGTGAAATGCCACCACTGCAACTGGTGACCTTTTCTCATCTCCAAAACAACATTTGCTAGATAGAGACATAGACCACTGGTTGTTTATAAAGTGATTGAGGATTTGTGCTCACAGAGAGATCCTAGTTTCAGACTTTTGCTACTGCTCACAACCTCATTCCAACAGTGACTCGCAGATAATGACTTGCAGCCTTGCAAGGGGTTTCACTGAAAGTTTGTGAGAAAGAAAGTGTCTCTTCTGAAGCCAGAGAACAGGACAGGAGGTTGGAAACATTTCATTTGCTAACAGCAGTCGGCGAACAAGAAAGGTTTGCAGCTGGTAAACGAGCAATAAAAAGCCCAAGGCCAAACCTGCTTTGCCCCAAGAAAAGGGAGTGGGGGCAGCAGGTGAAATACTGCTGAGGAGCAGCTCCAGACAGCGAGAACCAAATGACCTGATGCCTCTGCGCAGGTCACACCAGGCCCAGTCCCCCTGGGCACTGCAGCCACAGATCATGACCTTCTAGCTCTGAGAGATGGGCAGACACATCGGCCTTGCTGGCATCTCAGTGCCAGCACTAATAACCACCAAGACCAAACAACAAAGAAACTCAGCTTGATAGGTCTGAACAGCACAGGCTGAGAACAGCTTCTTCTAAGAGCTACTGCTCCTAAACTTTTATTCCTTCTCTAGGGACTGATCCTTCCTCTTACTTGGCTTTCCCAGTCCAGAGCATCAGCTCCATGGGTGGCTCCATGTGGGTGACTATGTTGGTTTCATACCCATCCCCTTGTGCACACACACTCCCCCCCTGCCCGCCCAGGTCATCTCAGCATCTCTGCCTCTCACCTCAGTCACGTTGTAAATGAGAAGGAGGTTAACCAACCAGTCATCAGTGAAACAGCAACATCTTTCTCCTTGACATTCAGGCGATTGAAAAGCTCCTTGTAGGGTCAAGCACAGTGGCTTTTAAATAATGCATTGTGGTTTTTATTGTGTTGGCATTTAAGTGCTGGCTGAGAGAGAAAAAGCAACTGGGGTCCCAGTGCTCTCTGTTCTTTATAATGGGGCCATTGGAAGCCATTGTGCAGACACAACACTCGCACAGTTGCCTGTCCCACCACCCACACACTCCCTCTCCACATCCCACACGTATCTCAGTAGCCCATCACATCTCCTGCATGCGTTCTGGCTCCCCATGCATGGTCACCGACACGCTTCCACCCTCACTTACGCATCTTATCCCTCTCCACACCCTCAATACCTCCACACCTCGCACCAACATATCTCCTCACTCAGACCTCATGTTGCTAGGCTAGGTGGCTGCACAGATAACTAGACTTCACCCTAGCAATGTACACATACCCGTATCCCTCCTGGCACGTTCACTGCAAAACCACCGCAAAAGCAGGAACCCAGTGGCTGTGATTACTTGGGTGTGTCTCATTGCCCTGGAGATGGGGAGGAAGAGGTGTGTTTATGCACCAGATCTGGGCTATGACATAGGTCCTTTCAGAGGAGCAGCACCAAGAGCTGCTTCCAGAGTACACTGTGACACAGATCTCCCTTCCAATCCCATGGGCCGTGGCCATGTTCCCTACTAGAACAAGAGACATCGTGGGGAGTTGTGCTCTGGGCCCTTCTCCATCACTGCTCTGTGAAAGAGGAGAGTGGGGCAGCAGCCAGAATCTACCTTGCTGACTCTTAGCTGAATATTTTGGTTTGAATTTTCAGGCTTGTGATGTGTTGCCAAGAGCTGTCACCTCTACTTGGATCAGTCATCTTGAGCCATGTGTTAGCAGGTGGTGTCACACCTCTGCCTGTGATCACTGACCAGAGATGGGGAAAGGAGCTGGAAACACACGTGACCTTCTGCCAGCACCTCTCCCACTGCTGTTTGTCACTGCAGAGCATTTTATTCCTGAAGTCACTCTCTGATGCCTTGTTTTAAAGCTGCTGGCAAGCAAAGTTGAGTTGGGATGCAGTCAGCATCCACCACCCTGGTCTGGGGCCAGCATGTCTGCTCCCTTCCTGAGGTCCAGCACACCCAGGGATGCTGCGTCAGGGCTGTGGCCTTCAGTGGCCCAGTTTCCCAGTACTTTCTGAGGTCCAGAGTCAAATGCCTTTGACATTGCTGCAAAATGTGTTTGTGTAGGGTTTGGGCTCTTTGAGAGCAGGTGGATTTTCCCCAGGTTGCATGGTGACACAGTGACAGCAGGGGAGAACCCAGGTGTTCTGGCTCCTGCTCTGCTCTGCCCATCAGCAGCTCTCACCTCACCAGCTGGGACTGAACCACAGAAGCCTCAGCTCCCTGTGCTTGCACTCGTGGATGTTATCTTTAAACATCTCAACTGCACGCCCTCCCCCCCCTTCCCTCTCTCTAAGAGAGAAACATTTAAATCTAGAGGTTGCTTTGGTCTACTCTAATGAAAAGCTAATAAAAAACTCCCCTTCTTTCTGTCCATAGGACCCTTTCTGAACATTGAAAACCACCCAGGTCCCAGCACTTAGGAGCTGATGAAAGTCTCTCTCCTTCCACCATACATCATCTCTCCTTGATCCTGCAGGGCACCAGACAGAGCTAGAGAAGAGAAGGGGAAAAGCAGCGAGATGCTCAGGACCGCAGCACTCACCATGAGGTCTAGAGGTCCCTGGACTCAGGCTGGTATCAGTCAGTCATGGTTTTTGCCTGTTGAGGACGTGACCATCCACTCTGTTTATTCCTTGCATCTACCAGCCCAGAAAGCTTGTCCCCTGCCAACTAAAACCCTTTCCACCCCTGAGATCACCCTCTAAGATTTTTCAGCCCTGTTTGCATAGACCCAACCCTGTACTGAAGTGTGGCATCAACCAAAGGACTAAACAGCACGGCTCAGGGGAGCAGGGAGAAAAGCAAACTGCCAAAGAACGAGGGGAGAAAACGGGGAGATGATTTTTCATCGTCCTGATACAACTGGACTGAAAGCACTCTGTGTGGGTGTGAGCGAGCTGCATCTGTAATGCAGACAGTTGAACTGCCTTGCAGTGCAGCACCAGTCTCCCTTTACAACAGAGAGAAATGCAAGCGATCCTGTGCAACATGCTTGATGTGCTTCTGGAATTAGTGTGCGGCAATAAATGGAGGCTGATTTTTGAGGAAACTGCTGGTCTGCAACACACACCTTGCCTGCAATATCACCCTTAGCCTGCTTGCTAGGGCTTTGTTATATACAATGGGTAACCATGCAAAAATCAGTGGATCTGCTCCAGATTTACACCATGACAGGAAGAGAATTTTGGCCCAGATCATTTGTGTGTGGGTTTTCTTTTTTTTTTTTTTTTTTTTTTTCCCCCCAAAAGCAATTAATTAGCCTTGGTTTACAGCAACTTCCCTTCCAGCAAAAATCAGGCCTCGCTGCGATAGCAGCCCTAATTGCCATGTCAGATATTTCACAGCCCCATTCATTCCCCAGCACCATCAGCTATTGTTATAAATTAATAAAGCCTGGACACATCCCGTATTTAAGAATGAAAGCACAGAGAGAGGGAGTCTGACGGAGCCTTAAAGAGACAGGAGATCTGAGGGCTCCTGACAAGACCCCAAGACTCTGATCTCCTTGCCTGCTTTCCGAAAACAACAACAAAATGTGGGTCTGGAGGTATTTCTAAATGCAGCTGCCTAAAACCACATCCATTCAGAATTGCAGGGTATTTTTAGACTGTAAAAGAGAACAGATATAAATATGTCTTAATTCCTGCTGCAATCCAATTGGTTTAATCAGTTACATCACTGATAGGTTTGATCCATGCTATACAAACATAGCTTTTATTATAGAGTGAGCACGCAAAGCGTATACGCTCGTGTGTGTGTGCATGGAGATATATATATGTTTTTATATATTTGTACATTATATATATATTTATATAGAGGCATAGACACATGCACCCCTCCCTTTTCTATTTAAAAAAAATGCTGCCTGAATCATTTTCACAAATAAGACAAACCCCGTATTTTGCTGGCAAAACGATTATGGCTGTCAGATCTGACGGACGCAGTGCCTGCAATGAATTATTCATGGTGGCTAATTATAAGCTGGCAGATTTCTGGCGTTGTGGCACAAATGGGCTGGAGATCCCGGTTATCTGTAACTGATCTGCTCCTCCCGAGTTCCTGAGGCACCACGGCAGAGGGACAAATGGGTACCATCTACTGTTGCACAAACTAATTCACTCCGTATGAAATGAGTTAGGTGAGGACTCAGCCCTGCTCCCAGGAAGTTCTGCGTGGTACAGCATAACCCCGAAGGTGACCCCAAAAGCCACAAAGATTGTGTGCTCCAAACTGCCATCCCAGTCTCTAAGGATTTGATAAGGGTAATTGTTATGTGAAACAGCTACATGGGGTCTGCCAGCTGCTCCACAAGTCTACTACCTTACATCCAGCAGTGGAAAACAGCAGATGTCCAAGGAAAGAGCATAAAATTGGGGATAGCAGTTCAAAGCCATAGCCTGGGCTACCTCTTCTAATCAGCACTGCTTCCTGCATCTCTCGTGCCTTTCCTTTTTATGATTCCCAATCGCAAGAAATAATGTGACTCCTCCCTTCCCTGCTGCTGACTATGACAGAGCCCCTGCGGCTGGTGATAAGAGAGTCTCTAGTAGACAGCAGTGAAGACTGGATTTTTCAGACCAGCAGCAGATGAGCTTGGAAGGTACAAGAGGCCCTGACCCAGCCCTCATAAATCCGCTGCTATTTGGAAAGGCTCTGGGGCACATGCCGAGCCTCTGCCGAAGTCCACAGGCACAGGCGCGAACTGAGGCGTGCCTGTAAGCCCTGTGCTGAATCACAGTCCTGATGTGTAATGGTGAGGAAGAGGAGTGCTACAGGGAAGGACAATGCAGCGACCAGTTGTGCTGGCCTGACTGGGAAGCAGAGGCACTGCACCAGTCCAGACTGAGCAGTGCGGCCGGACTGGATGTGGGAGACGCAGTATTACCTGCTATTGGTTTTCCAGGCAGCATTTCAGGTGTCCCTCCCTCCCATCCCTCCTCAGCACTTTACTGAAAGCCCGCTGTGAGAGTTTGTAGCTCTGGTTTAAAGCTACCTGCTTTCTTTGAGGCTTTGGGGACTTTCCAGGACTTTTATTCACCCATCAGTCACTGGCTGGAGAATAAAGCGTTACAGGCACAACCAAAGGTCAAAAGAGGTTCCCTGTTCAAAGTCTTCTCCTCAGCAGGAGTTAAATACAGCATCAAACTCCACTGCCAAGCATGATGCCTCTCCAAGGCTCCGTTTCCATGGCTGGAGCTCACCTCCGAGCAAACCAGAGGCCAACACTCCTAGGCTTTGACTGGAGGTTTCAGACAAGCTGCCAGGCTCTGCCCCACACCAGGAAACCTGGGCTAAGGATGGCAGATAGTGAAGATGTGAAAATTAGAAAATCGATGACCACAAATTCTGTGACTGAGAGAAACATTCAAGGCAAATTTCTTTAGGCTTCTCCATCCCATTAATCTTCTACCCAGTAATATAAGACTTAATGCTGTTAGCACTGGACACCTAAAGGGGGAGGTTCAAGGCTTATTGGTTCAAATAGTCCAAGTAGTTTTGAACTTCAGTGAATATTTCATTACAGCCCAACAGAGCCAGTTACTAATGATAAAAAAAGGATACACCTAAAAGAAAATTAAACCCCTGTTTGAGCCCCTGGCTCCCCTGATAGCCCCAATTCCTGTTGAAATCAAACTCTCCTGGGTGACTATCAGCATCTGAAACACAGCTTTGATTTCTCACTGACCTCTGACGTCACGCACACCTATTCCGGCTGTGTGTGCAATCACTGGACTGGTGTGATCCCAAAAGCCTGAGTGTGCTGAGAACACCTGAGGCAGAGCAGATAATCTCATCACACATCCATCCATGTCCCAGCTCCCCTCAAAATAAAAGGGCAGGTTATGAGCAAGAGAATGAATGTCCCTAATAAGGCCAGGCCTGGTAAATAACATTATGCCCGCATTTGCTCTGAAACCATTCATATTCTTCCAAGCAGAAAGGTAACAGGAATTGTGCTGCAATAACAGATTGTCAACTGTTGGGAGCTTTCAAAGTTTGTCTCTTCTCTCAATGCATGCTATAAAAATTACCCCCCAGAGTCTTTTCTTTCTCTTTCCTTTTCCTCTTGACATACTGTAGACATAAACTCTCTCCCTGCAAGGAAATTTCTTTTTCCATGAGTTCCAAGCTCAGTGACATTCTTCATGATGCCCCAGAGCACCAGGCCTCCATGTGCTTCTGTCTCTTTGGTGTGAACTTAAAGATCAAGAGTCATTCATTTACAAAAATAGCGAGGACACATGTTCTCCTCCTTGCCTGAGCCTCTTCCTAAGTCTAAAGAAAGGGGAAGCTTCTCACATTAAGAGGGAAGCAAGCAGCACGCACGCTCAGGTGATGGGTATAGTATGCACGTCAAGATAATTGCAATGCAGAGAAGACAGACGTGGCTGATGATGTGCATAAATCCCCCTTGTCTATAAGCTGCCTTCCTCACCCTACATTTCCTCTGCAGTTTTAATGTTTTGTTTCAACCTTTGGATTGTATTAAAATATTAATGCTAATGTTTATTATAATTTTATATTCCATGTTTAATATTTTAATACAATCAAAAGCCCAAATGAAATCTTTCAACATTATTGGGTGAAATGATTATGCGCAATTGAAACAAAACAATCCACCAGAGCCAGGAAGATGTTTTCCTGGAATTTTCTTTTCCTAGGTATTTAGCAAATGTCATTCTTTTCTTCTGATGGAAGGACAGCCCCTTCACTTCAAAATATTAGGAATTCAATTGAATTGTGCATTCAAGTGCCTCAAATTGACCCAAACACCCCTAATGGGGCTCAAGATTTACCTTCTTGCTATGAGATATGATGTACTTCTGAGGCCTGAAAGGAATGGGGATGTCCCAGTAAGGTACTAAGTGAAGACGTGAGACACAGGGAGGCCCAGCCCCACTGCCTCCTGCCACATACCATCCCAGCACACCATCCTGTGGTGCTGAGTTTGCTATTCCACCTCTCCAAAGGGCCACGGTGACACAGTAAAGACCACCACGTTGCTCTGCTACAACAGTGAAGATGACC
Organism: Fregata magnificens; assembly: GCA_013389945.1. Taxonomy (NCBI): domain Eukaryota; kingdom Metazoa; phylum Chordata; class Aves; order Suliformes; family Fregatidae; genus Fregata; species Fregata magnificens. The sequence continues at coordinate 131,851 of WAAD01007775.1, forward strand.
AGGTGAGCCCCTATGCAAATGTAGACCACAGCTACTCTGTGCTGATATCCCTCCGGTCCTAACACTTTCAAGATCCCCGTTGGGTGCCACATGCCTGTGATATCCCCTCTGTTCTATGGCATGAGAAAGCTGCTAACACTTCCAAACAATTTTTCAATTTAAGGCAGATTAAGAGCAAAATTCTAGTGGGACTAATAGTGTGTAATCTTCTTTACATTTCTGCTCTTGCTGTATGAAGAACAGTTCACTGCAATGGCGTATTTCACACTCCGATGCTGATATTTCAATTTCCTGCTTAAGTTACAATAAAAACTGCCCACACTGCTGATGCTCCCATGAAGAATAATTTATGTTGATTGACGTTCTTTAATTCCCTTTGGATGCAGCTAATGATTAAGAGATGCCAGGAAATTTAAAAGCACGTCCTACCTGCGGACTCCTCTAAGCTCCTTTGGAAGGCTTTGAAAAGCTTCCAACTTCAAGCACAAAACACTGCTAGTGTTCTTTATGCACTTTCCTGGTCTTCCGTCTCTTCCTCCCCTACTTCTTCCCCACCCCACAGGAAGACAGAATTAAGTTACTGAGCTCAATCAAAGCCTAGGCAACTGAGTTCACGGCAGCAGAGCAATGCTGAGAGGATACTCGCCTTCCTGCAGCTCATGGCAGGGCAGCTGGCTGCAGGACACCCTGCCTGTGTTCCCAAACAGGTCTTTAGGACAACTGACAATTTGATGACGCTGACAAGCCCAGGACTGGGGTTTGTGTTGATTTTGGGGACCACTGGGACAGATTTCAAGACCCTGATTGGCAACTGCATCCTCGTGTACATCAGGACCTACTGGACAACAGAGTGACACAGATTAGATGTTAGCAGAAGCACCAAGCCTTAGGCATCAGCAGTTCTGCAAAGATATGCCCTGGAGTCGTCCCCCATGCACCCAATTCTGCCAGGCAACTTCGGCTACTGGGGAAAACTGCTGCAGAGGAAATGCTACAGAATCAGGCATCTGGGTGTGAAATCAAGCTGCAAACCTGCTCCAAAAACGGTCCCTGCACTGACACTCTCAAGCCAACTTTGCTGGCACCCTTAGGTTAATCAGATGTGAGAAAACATGCCCTTCTTCCCTTCCCTGCACCCATACACACCTTCCCCAGCATGCACAGACCAGCCCTCTGTCTGCCCCTCACACACTTTTGCCCCTGCCATAAAGAAATAATTTATATTGGGTCATTTTGCCAAGACAGTCAATGTTTTCCTTGTATTTGGCAAAGCAGCTGTCTTCCTGTCTTCTGTGGACAAGAACTGTCTCCATGAGGAGGATTTGCCTGTATGGCAAGGATTTACTCATTCCAAACTAAATTCAGCTCCACAGGCTGCTAATCCAACATATCTATAGCAGAATAATCCATCTAGTACAGCCATGTGAGGGGATTTCCCTGTGTGGACAAAATATTGTAGGTAGTTTGCAGGCTGGTAAGTGAAGAGGAAAAGGGAATTGGTCCCTGGAGCCCCCCAAATTTCGGCAGATTCCCCCAGGAGTTGCAACAGGGCTGTTGAAACTCAGAGGGTTAAAAAGCAACCCAAGCAAGGGAAGACTGAACATGGTTTCAAAATGCTGAGAAATCTTCTCATCAAAATAATGTCAGAGCCTGTCACGGTGGAGGGAAAACAAACGTGCGATACATGATGGTTCTGCATGAAATGTAAAATGCTGTTTAGTTAAAACAAAACTCTTTCAAAACACCCGAATGGGGAAGGGGAGGGGGGAAAGAGGTAAAGGCAGAAAGCACTCCACTCTCTTGAGCTTGAAAGATATTTAAATGGAGAAACCTGTTGAGGCGTGCACAGCTCTGTCTCAGTTTCCAGCATGCGCTGCATGACACCCACAGCGCAGCGAGCGGTAATTACTGTCAGTCAAGGAGACGGGAGCCCCTTCACCCAGAGCTCACCGGCCTCCTGCTCACTTCAAAGCACCCCCTTTCTCTGCCGTAGCAGCCACAGGATGATGGGAGTGATGGGGAGAAGCCTTTTTTAAGTAGCCAGAAGAAGAAGAAAGTCAGAAGAGACAGTGCCGAATGGGACCACGATGAACAGTTGCCAATGAGGTGTTGAATCCCTGCAAGTGTAATTCCTGCCCCAAGATATTTCACTCTCTCCCATGGGCCTTGTTTCCCATGGCAGGAAGCAAAATGGTTTTTACATGGATGCACTGACAATGCTGCAGAAAGTCAGGGTATGCAACTTGGATTTCACTGTGCCAATGCACTGCTGTTCCCTTGACCCAGCACTGCTCTGGCTGTGCTTCCTGCTCCAGGAAACCTTTTGTAGACCTGGCTCTGAAGCCCAAGAGAATTCGACAGAAGGGATGCAGACAATGGAATTGCAGTCAGCAGAAAGGGTGTTACAAGCTTTGGGGCTTTGCTGTCAGCTCCTCCAGCTTGCTGCTGCAAAGGAGAACAGGACTCTTGCATGTGCCTCTTACACCATCTACACATGGTCAAATCAATGCAATCTTCTCTTCCCTGCCCATCTGTGAAATAGATCCTTTTAACACGTAATAGTTAATAATAACTGCCAAAAAGGACACCAACTTGGAAGACAATGACAGAAACCACGGCTAAGGAAAGAAAAAAGATCTGTTTAAAATTGTGGAAGATCAGCACACCTGCAGAAAGAGACTTTCACAGACATGTCTTTAATCTCTCCCGCTTCCAGCCTTTAATAGCAGAACCTGATTTGAAGACTTGGTGATTGATTTCCAACCCAGACGCAAAGTGACAGGCTCATTTTCAAGTATTGCACAGCTATAATTCTGTGTTTTATTTGTTATTATTTTAACCTGCTGATGGAGTGGTGCTGTATTCAAGGTAGCGGGTAACAACTCTGGCTTGAGGCATTATTTAGAGTAAGGTGTTTAAAGTGAGAGCCTCGTGCCTCTCGATATTTATGAAGAAGATGTGCCTGTAGCTGCAGTGCTCGTATCTTATTTGTTTGTTGTTCAAACAAAGGATCAGGAAATTGGATGCTGTTTCTAGCGAGTGATATCATCTCAACAGTTAAGGGAAGGCCACTGGTCTTTACATGTTTCTCCAGCAGAGCAATGAGGAGAGTTGTCTCCAATTCAAGGCGAATGAGTCACCTTGGAAAGTGCTTCGTCTCTGCAAACAGGGAAAGGCCCCGCTCCATAAACCCATGGTACAGAACAAACTCTCAAACAGGGCTGAGCAGCATCCTCTAGACTGTGGGGCCCAACTCCGCTGCCCACCACTGAAGCTTGTCTTCAGATTTGTGGGAAGTTTTTCCCATTTCTTGGCTTAATTTATCCTCTTCTAATTTAAGATCAAATTAAGAAACCTTGCCTTGACCACCATGGAGAACAGTGCACAGCATTTTTCTCACTCAGAATAAGGTTCTTGGAAGAAAAACCTTACAGCCAGATTCAGTGAGAGCCCTTATCGCACTGGAGACCAGTTTGAAAAATCCTGCTGTGGCTGACAGGGCTTTTGTGGGATTAGGACGTGTTTATGTAGCCAGACCAGAGAGTCATGCTGGGTCTCCCCCTTTTCTAGGCCAGAGAAGTGCATTAGCCCCAATCTGGCAGCAATGAAGCTACACCTGAGTGGTTTTAAACCTCAGCTAACTTACCTTGCCTTGCAGCATGGCTGCACAAAGGAGATGGTGCACAACTTGCTGCACTCTATGAACTTGCCTGTGAGCTCCTAAATCACTCTGGCAGCTCGGAAAAGTTCATTCAGCCTGAGAAACTGAGCCTGCTGCAGCAGCAGAGGCCAAGGAAGAGACTATTTGCTCAAGCAATGACGTTTAACCTCTGCCATGCTTCTGCGCAGCAGGCAGCAGCAGCACGCGTGCTCACAACAGAAAATGGGCTGTAAGTGGTGATTTCTGGATGCTGCTCAGATACCCCCGAGATAGGTGCAAAACAGAATTTCTTCACACAGCCCAAAAGTTTATGCTGAGATGTTGAATGTCTCCATGAAGTCTTCAGCATTGTTATTCCAGTTTCTCATTAACTGTGTAGAAGACCAAACACTGTCTACTCACAAAAAGCTATGAGCTCTGTAGGGCTTTGCAGCGAGAACCAACAGACTTCAGCCCAGTGGATTAAGCAAAGGCAATTTGAAGCTGATCCAGTGTTATTTTTTTCTTAAAGATCTCTCATTTTCTAGGCTTTCTCACTAAGCCCTGGTCAGCAAGCGCCTGGCATGCCAGGAGCCCACACCGAATGCAACATGAAAGACCCTGAGCCCTGTCCCTGTGCCAGCTGGTGACTCAATGGATGTGCAAAGCACAGGACCACAGCCCCGGTCACGTGCCGGGCACCCCAAGGGCTGGTGTGACTCACAGCACACACAGTGAGAGACATGCAACTACTCTGCAACCTGCCAGTTTGCCAATCCAAGAATGAAAGGGGACAAATTAAATATATATCCCACCCAAGCTGCTACCAGTTCTGTTTTGCCAGGGTGTTATTCATAAAAACAATCTCTGGTGCCAGCTCTGGTTCCCAGCCAGGGCTGCAAACTAATGAAATTGCCTTTTATACTGAGTGTGCGAACAAGCCTCCTCCTCTCACTGCAGGAGTGGGCCAGACTCCTCACTGTCATCCTTCTGGGGGTGGTGGTAGCCGGGTCCTTATGGACGCGACAGCAAACGGGACGCTGAATTGAGGGCAGAGCTAAAATTGCTGGAGGAGCTCTGAATCCTTTTTAAAGAGGAGACTGCAACAATGAAGTTCGTGAGGGAGCCAGTGTCTCCCTTGATGTCCTGCAGCCATTCAGCTGGCCTGGAGGGATGGAAGAACAGGGGCGAAGCAGGGAATTAGGTAAGCGTTTGGAAGAGGAGTTCTTAGAAAAAAGAAAGCCATCCTTGGAGAACAATAACCCCTGCCACTGCTCAAAGGCATTCAGATCTGTTTTATTCTCAGTGGGTTTTCTCCAACTCTCAGCCCCACTGCCTTCTCAGCAGCACCACCCAGTGCAGTAAGCAACATGAGTGTTAATGAGTGAGTGAGCGTAAGGTGATGCTCTGCTACCCCCTGTGATATCCCTTCATATTAGCATGTACAGGGAAGTAGAGAGTGTTCCAGAAGGCATGGGGAATCAGATTAACAAACCCAGTAGTTCACAGCACTCACTCCCTACATCCAGTAACCCCGCTCCCTGCTAGCAGCAGGCAGAGATTTAACAGAGAAGAGAGGAGAAGGTGGCTGGGCCACCTGGGGCTGGTGCTCTCCCGCTGCATTACTGATGTTCCCAGTTACATGGTGTACAAGTGGCTGCACAGCTGCCTGCCCGCAGGGTGGCTGCAGCTGGCCCTGCTTACAGAGCCCATCTGCCACCTACCCAGCCTGCTGAACACCCCTCCTACGTGTTAGCGATAACCCTAATACGTCACAGCTGTCCCAAGCCCAGAGACCAGGCAGGTACCTACAAGCAGCAGAGATTTTCCTGGAACAGAGAGGAAAATCCTCCCATGGCATGATCATGAGAGCTGAGGTACTTCAGTCCTATTGCAGATTACTATCTGCAAGTCAGCTGCTTAAAAATGATGTGCTAAGGCTAATTTTGAAGCACTGTGTCTTTCAGTGGATTAAAACTGCAACCTGCCTGTGCTTCAGTTTCCCACTACAGAGGAAGGAAATTACAGCCCTTAGTGCCGGGAGGATAAGTATGTTAAACCTGAGAGGTGTTCATCTACCACAGTGATGGGACTAACACAGGGGCAAAACAGCAGAAGAGAAGCAGGGACTGATGCTGATGTGACTGAGATGCAGCTAATCATCAGTCAGGCACTGCATCCTGCCCCAGCCTGACGATCTCAGAGCCACACGCAATTAAACTCGATGCAGAGCTGCGCAGTGCACCCAGCTTGCTTCTTCCACTCAGCCTCCTTCTTTTCCTTTTGTAAAGCTGCTGTCAGCCTTTTTTTCCACCAAACGTGGCCCTCTTGTGTTCACAAGAGAAATCTGGAGAAAACAGTAACAACTGCTCTTGAATACGAGAGGGTTATTAGAAAAGTGGCTTTTCCACACCCTAAACTCCATTCACACGGCTCTGAGAGCCACAAGCAGCATCCTACAGGCATCTGCCCCAACTCCTATAGGAGCAGTCTGAACATTAACTCCAGCATCACAAAGATTTCTGACTGCCTTCCCTCCCACCTCCCTCCAGTTTGGAGATGAGACTCAGAGGTTTGCAGATATAAACATGCAGTGCTTGGAAGAAATAAAACCCAAGTGCTATTATCTGAAGGGTGGAGAGGAAGACCAGCAGTAAAGAATACAGATCAGTCTGGTGTCACTCTGTGCGTGTGTATATAGACATGTATGTATGGCCACATGCACACAGAGGGAGTCTGCAACACGGCTCAGATGTACAGAAATGAAACGAGCAGTCGTTTATATTAGAGTTTCCATAGAGACCAAGTTTTGAAAGAATTAAGGTGGAACAATTATGTGTGTTCTGAAGGGCTTGAGATAAAAATAACCTTGCTAAGCATTGCATGGGCTAATTAGATGATGATCCTTGACTTCAAGCTCTCCTTGGTGCTACAGTCAACCTGGGCTCCTGGGCTTGCCTGCACATTACCGGTCTCTGCTAATGTGCAATGGAGAATGAAGCACCTGAAACAACAGCAGTGATCCAGAGCCCTGATGCCCATTTCCCTGGAAGGCTGTTATGCTCTTCAAAGAATTGTCACCTGCTACCACTCTGCTAGCTCAAGCAGAAGCAATGCGTGCTCCAGCCCCTCCGCTGTCACACCTGCTGTGACCAGCATTCAGGCTAAACACTCGGGGTCACAACAGTGGGCCTTTGCTGTGGTTTTGCAAAAGTAAGAAAGACATAGAAAGGTAAGGAGGAGTCCAATGACGAGCACTGGTGGATTTCCACCAGCCATGGCAAGGAAAGACTGCCCCAGAGGTAACAAAATTCACTGAAACCAGCCCCAAAACCATCTCCCTGATTGTAGCACATGCTCTCCAGCCTCAGACAAGGCTGGCTGACCTCCCATCATTTTCAGGAGCTCCAGGGGCCACCAGGGAATGTCACACACAGGGCAGGGAGAGGGACACGGGGGGACATGGCTAGTTTGCTCCTTACTGCCTCTATGAGAAATGCCCTGACATTGATCTGGCACTGCTTTCAAACCCAGGTACAAACAAGAAAACAAAATACAATGAAAGGGAAGACCTAAGCCAAAGAAAGAATGGGAGGGTCTCTGACAGCATCTCCCACCCCATGTTACGATAGAACAATTGCTCAGTCTTGGCCAAACCTTTAATCCCTTAGAGACTGGGTGGTTTTTTTCCTACTTATTGTAAAAAAACACAGTTTGGGTGGCAGGTCAGCAAAAACTGCTCATACACTTCAGTCAAAATGGTGGTATGGGAAAATTCCTCTTTTGAAGAAGCCAGAACAAAATCTTCTCAATGCTTCACTTTGAAAAAAAAGGCATTTTGTTTAGAACTGCAGTAACAGGGTGAATGCATCCAAGAAAGCAACAGAAAGTTTTGCTTTGGTGTGGAACAAATACAACTCTTTGAGGCCCATTACTTCTATTTTGGCAAGGGATAATGGAAAAAACTTTGTTTCAGGTGGCCTCCCCTCAAATACATCACTCTCCAGTTTCCTCCAGTTAAAGCCACGAAACAAATTAAAAATTTCTCACTCAGCTGTAGCCCTTAGCCAGAAGAGCAATTTCCGTGCTGCCCTCAGCCCAGCTGTCTCACAGTCTGGCTATCTAACAAGCCACAGTGACTCCCAATATATTTTTCCTAAAGCAAATTCCTAATGATGGTTATGAAAACCTCCTTATGGTTTCCCAGCTGATGCAAAAGTAACATACAGTAACAGGCCACAATTCACACATGAACATTTCTAAAAGCAGCTTCTGATTTTTGAGGCTGTGTGTGGGTCCCTTCTGAATGACCCCAGATCGGCTTCAGGGACTAGGAACGCAATTCACCACCAAATCCCCTGCTTCACACCTGACCGCTGCTTCAACGCACTCACCAAGCAAGTGCTGACACCTTCTGTGTCACCAGCTCTGCCTTGTTTACTTTTTGATGGCTCTCACCCAAGGACTAAGCGGAAAAAAAAAAATCCCCTTTTCTCTTCAGCTTCTGAAGCCTGACAGACAGTGGCAAGTGACAGTAAAGATGAAGGGCTCCAGATGCACTGTAGTTTAAGAAAGGGGGAAAACAAATAAAGAACAGTTTTGATTCATAAGACTGCTCCTCCAGGAGCTCTTCAGGCAGGATGGAGATTTCTGCCTCTGCATCCCACCATAAGAGCTCAGGAAGTGAATTATTAGAGGAACATTTCTCCCCTCGCGCAGAATAATTTCCTGCAACCTCACCTCTCTCTCTGAAAGACTGCAGTGTCTCCTTCATAAGTGTCTTTAATACGGAGGCTGGCTACTGTTCTTGGCATGGTAATATAAGTCTGGTGTAGCACCATCGATTTCTGAGTGTGACTCGTGCTTTCCTTGGGTGCAAATGATAAGAGACTCAAGCATCTATTTCTGCTTCCCACGGTACCCCCCTACAAAAGATCAATCCTGCCTGAGTAAAACGGAGAGCTGCAAGGACTTGAATTTAATTCAGGCAGACAGCATGCTCCTCTCTGCAAGCAGTGCCAGGGCTCTGGCATCTGCAAAGGTTCCATGTGACGCAGTAAACCTGAGTCAGGCCCACAAAGACACGATCGATGAGGACAGGAATTGGGAGGCAGGACATGTCTGGCAGACAACACGGGCCTAGAGTGTCCTGTGTTGCTCTCGTGTCGGCACAAGGTGGAGGGGATGTGATGCGGTTTGACACGAGCAGCAACAATACAACTTTCCTCCTTCCAAAACAGCAAGCTTCCAACTCATCACCTGTCCTCAATACAGCCAACGAATTGCCAAATAGATTTACTTTTATCCTGGTCTTCTATCAAACCAGGTTTAGGTGATCAGTGTCTATGCATCTATACCCTTTCCCTTTTTCGTTATCCCCTGTAATTTTCAACTCACTGGCCAATCCAAGTCTAATCTGACAGAGGCAGAGGTCTCAAAGAAGCTAAACCCCAAGAGATATGGCAAAAATACATATCTGATCAGGGTTGGCAGACATTGTAATGAAAAGAAAACATGAAGTGTCAGCTCAACCCTTACTACACACTAGAGATGCCACCCCAGAAGGGACTGAGCCAGAGAGTGCCTTGCAAGCAGGCTTTCCCTGAGCCACACGTGGACAAGACACTTCAAGCTCTGCTTTGGATTTCCCTCCTGAGTTGCCTCCCCCCAGCACCCTGATGTCTCCAGAGCTGCCTTCAGCTCTATCAGAGCTGACAGGGTAAACTCCTCATCAGGCGAGTTGATTATGGCCCCAATGGTCTCAAAAAGGCATCTTTAACCTTGGGAGAACTACGGCATGTGCCAGTGCCTCTCTCAGAGATCCAGTGACACCTAAGATGAATGTGCCCATTTATTGATATACCTGAATTTGGCTTGACTTGTACCAATACATGAGCCTTAGGTCATAAGTCTGCAGTAGAATTAAGACTGAGTTTCCAGCTACTCTCTCCTAAATCAAGGCCTCAGACTCACCTTATCACCGTTTTCTCATCCCCGTGTGGTACCTCCGATCTGTGGGCAGAGGCAGCCCCCCCGTGCCAGGCACTGTACAAACACAACCATCGCAAGCTGCCTTGACTTGCTCACCATTGGCTCAGATAACAGCTTCAGAAGGAATTTGCCTGACCTTCCCCACTATGCCAGGACTTGGCCTTTTCTCAGCAATTATCTCCTGCAAGGGGAAAAGCAGCTCGGTGTTCAGCTGTCAGTACACGTGAAGGAGCCTTGACCCCCCCCTCTTCCTTCCCACTGCAGGAAGATTAGCACCAGCTGCTGCAGGTGTTGCCAGGGCTCCTGGGGAAAGAGTACAACAAAAATCCTCTGTTGAAGGTCACCAGCCACAAAGTACCATGTGAAAGAGTGGGCAGAGCACACCAAAGATTAATGGCACTTCAAGGTTTAGATCTGTCATGCTGGGAGGGTCTGTGGAGAGAGCCAATAAAGGCTAATATGATTTTACATACAAATGAATCATTTCAAGGAACGAAATGCCCCGAACAAGCCTGTACGTGGCCATGCTCCTGTCCTGAGGAGCAGGGGGAGGTATTCCCCACTGATTTGCAGAGAGTGTAATTAAAGAAGAGAAATCACGTTTTTTCGCAGGCTGAGCCTGTGGGTTTTTGCAGTCCTTCGTTCAGGCAATAATGCCAATGTCAAGAGTGCGACTGGGGCAGCATGGCCCCTGGATGCAGTGCAGGGCTGGGTGGCCCAGGCTCTCAACCCTTGCTCTGACTGTGTAGCCTTGGAAAATTTATGTCTCCTCTCAGTGTCCCTTTTGAAATAAGGATACCGACACTGTCTTCCTTTGTAAAACGCCCTCAGAGCTAGCGGAATACTGCATCACAGAGAGTTATTGCTCCATCTTTCCCCTGCCCTCCTCAAGGTAATATCTGAGCATCTTCTAGACCTGCACAAAGCGACATGACTCACGTCTGTCATATGTGACTCGTCTATGATCCCCAAAGGGAAAATTAAGAGATGTGGTGGCGTGTTTTGTTTTGGCAGGGTTGTTCCATCTCTGGGTTCCGTTTCTGGACGAAGGGCTCCCTGCGTGTGTTGCTTATTTTAGCCAGCTACAGCGCTCTGTGTCTATGCAAGAGAAGTGAGGGTGATAAGCTGCTTGGAAACCAGGCAACAGGCAGCCATTTCACAGTTTGGGGTCATTCAGACCTGACATTTAGAGGCAAAGTATGCTTGGAAGAGGCAGGTTCACCGACCCCAGTGGCACCAGGCTAGGGAAAGCTGAGTTAGGGCTGGGTCTTGGTCCACTGAAATCCTCCTGGACTCTTTATTACCACATTATGTCTTAACTCCTGCCCCGCTCCTGAGATTCAGGAGAGAGAGGGAAGAAATAGGCATTGAAAGCTCTCCTTTCCTCTGCTCCCACTCCCAACTGAGGCACTGACGTCTCTCCCTCATGGATGGGCGCATGCCCATGCCACCGGCCGCACAGTTCCTCCAGCCACCCAAAGGGAAGTGGTCCTGGCAGCGCTGCCCTGTGGTCCTCTGCTAGGTGAGGGCAGGTAGGACAACCCAGGTAACCACCTCCTGCTGAAGGCTTCATCTTTAATGCACCGGGCTTGAGAACACACATGATTCCTCCTGGTCACGCAGCAGGAGCGTTGCTGAGCATCAGGAACTTTGATCTCTAAGCCTCCAAGGCAGGAGAAAGTGGGCATGGTCCTCCCCCCTCAGCGCCACACGCAGCTGCTTTCCTCCAGAACCAGCTGTGTAAGGAAGCTCAGATGTGGATTCACAACCTATAGCTGGTGTCTGGAGCATGGTCAGCGCAGTGCCTCCTGTGCTTTCTGTTACCAGAGGTGCAGGAGAAAAGGGGAACACAGGATATTTTCCTCAAAAAATGCTTGGGACTTTTAAATTGTTTTTTCCAAAGAAATAAATTTTTTCTTTTCTTTTTTGAAAGCACTTTTGCAAAAAGTACCATGAAAGGGGAAGTTTTTCATTTCAGGAACATTTGATTTTAGAATCTTTCTGAAAGCCCCAAACAAAAGTTGAGTGCTGTGGACACAACTTTTCAATACTTTGAAATGAGAATTCCCCCCAACGTTCATTCTCACTGTCATAAAAACTATTTCATGGCCCATTTGGAAAATACTACTTTTTGGTTTTTCCCCTTCAGATTCAGAACAAAACCTACATTTCTACAACCTCAGTATTCCCTCTCCTCAGTGCAGGCTGTGCTGAGACCTCCTTGTTTTCCTGCGAGGCACCTACTTGGCCAGCATCAGGCATGGATGGAGCCTGCAGTGCAACAGTTAACATGGTAATACTCCAAGGATTTTGTTTAGAGTTTTATAGCATTACATACCAGGCTTATTGGATTTAAATGGCTTAAATTAACTGGGTTATTTAATGGATTGTCCAGATTAGGGAGGAATCTGCAAAGGCTGTTACTTGAAGAAGAGCAGCTGCGTTGGAAGAAAAGATCTCCAAGTAACATTAATATCCTGGAGGCTCACAAGTCCTAACAGGCCACTCCTGTCCTTTATTGACATTCTCTCTTACGCATTTAGCCAGGTTTGTGTTTAGTTTAATAATCTCCTGAAAGTTTAATTGTTGCTTTATTCATCCATGACCTTTCCTTCTCATCTGGAGACATATTATTGCTAATCTACAAATTTCAAGAACCAGATTTATTTGCAAAACCAATTATTCTGCTATGCAAATCTCGTCTCTTCCTGCAGCCTGCTTGAACAGGGCTTTTTTACAGCCACCATAAGATATAGACACTATTCAAATATTTAAATGTAAAATTTATCTATATTTCTTTTCAAGCATGCCCAGGTTCTATGTACTGCGAAGTTAATTAAAATCTTCAGAATCAAAAGCAGGTTTCCTGACCTTGATCCAGACCTGACAGACTTTAACCTCCGAAGTCCTCACTTAACCACAGGGGAACTGGAACTACCAGCAAAGCGGAAATCACTTCACTATCAGTAAACTTCTAATGGAGAAACACGTCCTCTCTATTAGTGTCAGACATGACAACAACAGTTCAGTCCCAGAGGCACAGACACAGGTTTCCTGAGCTGTCTGCAGATGCCTGACCTGAAGGAGGTGCAGAAAAATGCTCTGAACCAGAGTCTTTGCTACAGATCTGTACCCCAAAACTTTCTCGATGGCACTCTCCCCACATGTCCCCAGAGTGATGCCTCCCCTCAGCCTCAGGATTTATAATCTTGCTGGCACAGGGTAGGAGACAGAACACTTAATTTCAATGTGGGGCTGCTCCGAGCCTCTGCAGGTCCAGGGACTTGAGCCCTCTTCCCAAATAATCAGTGACCACGGTACTTAACATTAACTTTAGCTGTCCCCGCCTCAATTTCCCCACCTCTGGCAGAGGCAGGAACACCACCTGTTTGTGTTAACTCAGGTTTTGAAGTGGTGAAGTGCCACCTACTATAATCCTCCTGCCCAAAAGCACAGCCAGTGTCCTATGACTACGAGCATCATTACCACAATTACAGGCAACCAAGAAATCAACATTTTATACTAAGCCTCATGTCAGCGAACAGCATTATCAGGGAAGCTTGCACAATTAAACCATAATTCAGTGGATGGATGTTAAGTACTTTACAGATGAGCAAATTAAGAAAGCATTAGCCATAGGATTCGAGGGAGAGGCAACGTGGGTGCCAGCCAGTGAAGAGAGATGTTCTGCTTGTGCTCCCGGCACTTACCCTGGCACTGTGCCTGCTCACCCAGCAGCCCCCTGGCTCCTCTGCAGCCCATCTCATGGCTACAGGGGATTCTGGACCCCCCTGATTCTGGGGTCCCCCAGCACTGAGGGCCCAGGGCAGCCAGAGCCTATGGCTCAGCTGTCACCAGGTGGCTGCAGAGAAGCCAGGATCCACTGGTCCTCCCCTGGATAATTTTGAAGACGTGAAGAAGGAAGCAGAAACTAAGAGGGGGAGATTTTTAGTCAGAGGTGCTATAGATAATGCAGGATTATGTTTGCTGAGAAAGAGAGTCTTTATTCTTGCCCCAACATGTGAAATGTTTGCAGTCCTAGGCCTGGAAAAAACAACCAAAGCAGCACGAGCTACGGATGGATCCCATGGGGACAGAAAAGTATCCCAGACTGCCAGGAGATGCCATGGTTCACTCAGCTACGTACCCACTTGGACCTGACTCAGAAATTGTTTTGCTGATTGTTTTGCTTCAAGTTGATAAGACAGAAATAGTTCCATATCTCACCAATAAATCACCACGATCAGACTGATGGACAGAACAACTCCAGTAGTCTTTCATTGAAATGGAATTACTTGCACACACAAAAAAAAGACTGGAAATATGTGTTGTTGGAACAGCCATCTCCTGTCCCACGTACTGAAGGAGGATGAGGATAGTTTGCTTCCTTGAGATGTAGTGGAGTGAGAGCTCTGCTTTAGGCAGGTAACTGCAGATGAGCCTTACGTACTTGTGTCTGGAGCAGCCCTTTTTCCCTGGATACCTGCAGAGCTCCGAGGTGGGAACTGGTCATCTCCTGGCAGCCAAAGCCAATGAAGTCAAGCACGCCACTGGCTTCAGTAAACTCTGGTTCAAGCTTTATATATTTCAGATATGGGTGGCTTTAAGCTGTTTTCCACAGTCTGCGGATTGTTCCTCTTGCTCAAATAATTTAGCTTTAACCTGAGGCTGTAGGCTCAATCCTTGCTGTCAAAACCCAATGTGTAGCTTTGCATGCAGCTCCTGAGGGTATGGGGGAATACAGCATGAATCTCTCTGACTCCTTCAAAGTCTAGCAGAGCTGCTTTACGTTTGTAGAAATTGACATAAATAAAAATAAATCTGACAGGCTTTAGTCTATGTTTCTCCAGTATATCCTTTTCTGCACTGGATTTACCTGAGTTGGTTTATATCTAAGAGCTTCAATAGGGATATGTTTACAGTGAGACAGATCCCCAATAAATATTAGCAGGGATAAGGGTTCGCTCTCACAAATACATCCAAGCAAAGCAACCTGTAACCTGCAGCCTGTGGGCACGGGTGAAAGTAGTGACCCATCAGAAATCCCAGGCTGGGTCTCCCAGCTGGCCCCCAGCCCGTTTCTGTGGCTGCGCTGCCAGGGTGCACACATGATCTAGTTGGGGTACTTCAACCCCACACACACAGCAAACCAGGCTGCTTTAATTACTCCTACAAATGTAAGTTACAATGCAAATTGCTTTGTTTTCACTGCTATTTTAGCTTGAGTGAAGAACTACTTTTTGTTCTTCCTAGTAGAGGCAAACAAGACTCATAAAACACTGTAATAGTGTCCAATTACACTTGGAGCTGGAAACCTTAAAGGTTCCAGCGAGAAAAGAGGCCATGTTCCCCTGCTGCTGCTGCTGTGTCGTGGGCATAAATGAAATGTGAATTACACCACTTGTACCAGCGTAAATGATTACAGAGGAGCTGCAATCCAAGGTGAAGCTGAGCCTTTAGTAGGTTTATTTTAAGCTCAGACACCATTAAACATGACAGAAACATGAAAGAAACTTCCCCTCAGTGACATCTGGATGAAAATGTGACTGATTTTCTGGTGCCCTGCAGCTGGACTCCGGCACCTGTACTGGGCTGGCCACAGGCACTCAGTGCTGGGATAAATGTCTCCACGAAGGGCACGGCAGTGTTCGCAATAACGGGCCACCGTCAGTTTGCCAGAGTTGTTTGATATTTTTAGCTCTTCATCACAAACTGACTCTCATCTTGCCTTGCAAAGCTGCTAGTGAGGCAGAACTCCACTGAAACCCAACTTCTAATCTAAGTGCATGTCTAATCCATTAACACTGAACCCACTGAAAAGCAGTGGGGAGCATCACTCTGGTCTAATGCATATTCAGCCAAGCTCAAAGCAATAAGAGAACTGGGCTGTGGTTTTGCTCGATGAAACCTTTAGCAGTGATTTCAGCTGATTGCGTCACCGCTGTCTTCTTCCTTCCTGTCCTCGTGCTATCCTGCACAGCCCCTGCACTGTGCTGACACAACCAGGTATGTGGACAGGCTGAGAAACAGACTGGGAAAGTAGATCAGCTTAAAATAAAAGTGAACTTTTTTTTTTCTGGGTTGACATTCAGCCAGATCAGTTCCACAACCCTTTACACACAGCCACGCCAGTGCAGCGCACAATGTGTGCCCTTAGGGATGAGATGGGTCGGCAAGAAGCAGGGACACCCTAAGTCTGTTCCTGTCATCACGGACTTTGTTGCATGATGCCACATGCTCCAGACCTGTCTTTCCAAAATAGGTGTCAGCCTCATCTCTTCCCAAAGCTGCAACAAGCAACAGCAGCCTTTTCACTGACATCAATGCTCAGCTCCTCTGCCAAAATCTTGGGACACAAGATCCTTTGTCTCCCGATTACACTCATCTTTTCCACTTCTCCTTCGCATAAGATGAATCTTATAATTTGTCACATAAGTGGTGGTTTCCAAACATCATTTACCCAATGGAGGCTGGGAGGGGGATGCTATTCTTCAGGTCAATTTGTGAGTCATTTGGCTTGCCAGTCAACCAAGTTTCACTCACTTGGAGACAATATATCTGAGCTATAAACCTTAACCTCGAAACATAACTCACCAAATTTAGTGAGTTGCCTGTCATCGCTGAGAGCAATGATCCTTAACCCCTTATCTAGCTCTGGGGAATCATTATCTGCAGTTGTTAATTTAAGCTTGTTTTAAGTAATAAAAAAGTATTTCTTTCTGCTAAAAATGTGTCACTAATTCTACTACTGCTTCATTATTCAGTTTCATACTAAGAATGATTATTTTGATTTCTCATCAAATTGACGTTCAAATAAATACCTTACGTACTAGCCAATTAACATAGTTACTGGCCAACTTTCCAAGCATTTTCACTAGCCAGGTAAGGGCTGCAGAAGCCTCTGAAAACAATGAAGCCGGGTTTAATCCACCCCCGTTGAGCTGTGCACATAGGAACTGTCACCCTGGCCACTGCAGAGGGTACCAGACAGGGAATGCCAGCATGCATGGGACACAGGTGTGACTCTGGAATAGAGTGTGGCATTGCCCTCACCTCGTCTGTAGTCGTCTTCCCCCTTTTAGCACAGTCTCTCAAGCTTCATCCTTAAAATTCACTTTGTTTTGCACCAATCTATGTACATTTATGTACAAAATAAAAACGATCCGATGCAATGGTGCAGGGCCTAGCAGGTTTCAACTCCTATTCAGGCATCCATTTCACACTGAAATGCAGCAAAGGTTGGGGGCAGGTCCTCACACCAAGTAATACCAGCCAGGAAGGGGCCCCAAAAGTGCAACTCAACTCTTAGATAACAGTAATAGTCCCTCACAGCTGTGGGCTCTAGTAGGATGAGAACAGTCAGGCTGAAGGCTGGACATCGGTCATTAATATTTAGAGTGGAAAAAGAAAAGTCCCAGAAAACAACAAAAGCAAGATGACCAGGTTGGGAATATAATCATCCACAAACTTCTAAGGCTAGCACAATGACCACAAAACCCTCAAGCAATCCATCTGTCAGCTGGGAAGATGTAATTCAGACAGTGAATGGAGTCACACTAGTGGACAGCTCTATGGGAACCAATTTACTTCAAGAAGGAAGAGAGTTTAATCAGTCAGGGTTCAAAAGGCGTGTAACTCATGTCAGAGGAGAGCAAAACTGATTGTACACTCATCACAGGTGAACAAAAGATCAGGGAAGACAAAACAATTACAACGAGATAATGAAATAGATAGTCAGTAGCACAGACAGAGCCTCTAAAGGTGTATATCCAAGCTAACCATGTTTGTAACAGCAAGGAGTGCAGGAGGAAGGGGAACCAGGGGCTACTAAGTGGGCAGCAGGACCAGCCTCCATCCCCCCATGTGCTGGAGTCCTCAGTCCACTCTGAAAGAGGGGACGGCCCAGATCTAACACTCCCCTGAAGATGGTGTGGTTTGGGAGCCAGTGCTTCACCAACACCTCCTTTGTGGCTTGGGCCGCAACCACGAAAATGTGGAGGAAACAAACCCATTTCCAATTCCTCAGTTCAAAATCACCAGCACCAGCAGTTTTAGGATGGCTGCTCCTGCCCTTCCTGCTCTGCTGGACACCTGACACTTGCTTTGCGGGGATATGAACTATTGTTCACCAAAACATCAGCTCTGAAGAAATAATTGCCCCAGGGAGCCCTGAGACACAGTCATGGGGAGAGGCAGATTAGAGGAATCAGTCTCATTTTCTACTGGAACAGCTGGGAATGTGCACGGACTGTGGGCGACTATGTCTCAGCTGAGACAGGTTATGAGCAGCTGATGGAAAGGAATGTCTCAAACTTGCTCCATCGCCTGCAACTGCCCAACTACTCTGTGTACTGAGACACAAACATCCAGCAGGATGTTTGCTCTGCTCTTCCAGCACTTTGTGGAGTAGGGAAAAAGAGAGGTGGCTTTTCCATCCTCCCTTTTACCAGTGGGGCTGACGATGCCAACTATCCTCCACACAAGGAGGGTGGTCTCCAACCCCATATGGTACTTGGGATCCCGGAGCCAGAGGCTGCAGGGGCTGTGCAAAGCCCCGAGTGGCCCAGGCTGAGCAGGAGGGCATCAGCTGCACGCTCACACGAAGCACAAGACTCTGCAGCTCTCCGCAGGGTTGCTGAGAACCAGGCTCCCCCGCTGCTGCTTTGCTGTGCCCCATCGCAAGCAGGAGGACGTCAGCAGCAGCTCAAAGGGCCTCTGGGATGGGGGCCTGTGTGAGCAGAGTGCTTGCGGAGAGCAGGAGATAATTATCTCCTTGGAAGCAACCGGGCCTGTTTCTTAGAGAACAATGCTTATCTTTCCATCTCGCCTGATGATCCCTTATCATTACCCAATCCTCCTGGGCTTCGCAGACATTAGCTAATCTTGTGATAAGAGATTAAGAGAAAAGCCAAGACACGTTCCCAGCCATTAATGGCAATTCCCCCCAAGCCTGGGTGTGTGACGCAGAGACCCGAAGATGCCTTACGGGCCTTCCTCTGTTTGAAAGACGCAGGCAGAAACCTGATTATTCCCGACTGACCTGCTGGGTACTTAGTCATGGTCTTTCAAGTTGTTTTAAGATGAGAAAAATATTATCATTAGGAGGAGCTGTGCTAGAGCAGTATAGCAATGATAGCTAGTGCTTTGATAATGCCCGTAGAGAGGTAAGCGTGCCAGAGGGTAAAGCAGCATTCTGGTAACATTTCTCGAATGCAAAGCAGAGCCATCTCTAACGGGAAGGTCAGACTCTTGCTATAGGTTGGGATAAACCACACTGAAACTGGTATGTTTTTAACTGCTACTCCTTGACAAAATAGCTGCAGTTAAGCACATGCATGGCTGAAAACAGAAAGGAAATGCAAAGCTGCCCTGAGTGTGAATGCTTTGAGAAGGGGAAGGGAGGAGGGGGATTCCTGGTTTAATTTGGAGAAGGAGTGAGAAAAGGGGCAGAGAAGGGAAGTCAAACACAACCATCTGTGTCTTGTGGGGAGGCAGAGTCGTAGAACAAGCTTCTGAGTTGTGTTTCTGTACAAAAGGTTTGGAACTGTTGTTTTAGGCTGTGGGGTTTCTCCCCAGCTCTAAAACCCAGACCTTTCTACATCCATGTAAAGAAAATTGCATCAAGGATTCTTGACTTTAGCACCAGTTCTCCTCCCAACAAGAGCAGTCTACAATATCTCCTACTATGGTCAAGAAGCCAGAGCATTGAGCAGCAAAATGTAGAACTCCCCACCCTGGGAGGTCACCCGACTCATTTAGTGGAGGATGGTGACCAAGTTTCACAGCATAGCTGCCTGTCTTGGGAACCACCTTTGAGAAACTGCTCTACGTCCAGAACTTGTTGCACTCCATCAGCATAAATACAGGATCCTAACAACAGCTGCAGTTTCCAATACTTTCAGTGCCATGCACTCTTTTCTGTACACAGACAGCATGTTCCATTAGACCAAATTACTTTTGTTTTCAAAGGAAGACATACCAAAGAAGAAAGAACAAAAATAACATCTCTTGCCCAGGACAACACAATGTATGTGTTTTCTAGCTCACTTTCTGCAATGGCAACAGTTTTTGAAGGCAAAAATATCCCAGAAATGGTCTGTGGTGCACAGAGCAACATTCGATACAAGGACCACAAACCAGATGATGCCTTTGCTTGCAGAGTCAGAGGGCATCAGGGAGAGCACCTTTCTGAGACACATCCTGCTCCACTGACTGCAAAAATAGCAAAGAAAACCTCTCTCCTAGAACACATTTCATTCTGCATTAAACGTTATGGTTTCTGAGAGCTGCTCCTGTGCAAAACCAACACTGTTACTTATGAAACAATGCATCAAACCCACAGATGGGAATTGGCTCTCCTGGCAGCACAGCCAAAAAAAAAAAAAAAAAATCTTTCTCTTTTTTCCCCTCCTGTAACAAATGGCCTCCTTCCCCAGTCATCTGCGTAACATTTAAAGATTAATGCCTTATGTGGCATGACACAGAGTCGTTTGCTTCCTTTTAAGAAAGCTTAAAGCTCTTTAGAGACTGGGTTCTACTTTCAGAGTTATCTGTCTACAGAGCAAACACACTTCAGATGTTCAGCCAGTTTCTTTAAAGAATGGGTTAGCTAAATGAGGGGTTACCGAGTGTGATCTTAAATGGACTTTGTTTAGTTTCTGATTGGCTTTCATCTATTTTATTGTCTGTTCTTCAAATTTGCAAATGACTTGAACTGTGAACAGAGCCTTGGATTGAAAGACAATTTGCAGGCAGCAAGGAGGGCTGTGCTGTTTAATGGATGGACAAGGAACTGGCCCATGACTTGGGAAGCCTGATGTGCTCTGCCACTCCCCAATCTACCGCCTGTCACTTCTCTAGCTGTCTTGCATCTATAAAATGAGGGTAAAGATATAGTTCCCAGGAACCCCACATACCACATTGCCCTGGATAAGTAGCATCAACCTTTTGCCCTAACCAATTCCAAGCATCCACTTGCTCTCTGGTCTCCAAAACACTATTCACCTGCCATGACACAGGACTCTAGGAGTTTGTATCTCTCACTTTTGTTGACGAGGAAAGCCTGAACAAGTAGTTTAGGTTAAAATTCTTAACTTTCAGCTCGCTTCTGACTACCTTCAGCACCTGCTGTTCTTTGGTCTCCCTTGTCTTGCTGAGATGGTGTGCAGCTGCCAATAACATTGGCAAAACACCTGTAGGAGTCCTAGACAGAAGTTACTTCTGGGAAATATTAAGTATTATTCTATCAGAATGACAGGATGGGCAGAATGACAAAGTCAAGTGTCAGGCCACACACTGCCTGTTACAGTCACTCTGCAGAGACCTGTGGTGAAGCAGAGCAAATGTACCAGGAAATTCCTCGGAGACTTTTAGATGTTAAACAAGAAAGAAAAATAATGGAGGAAGCTGCCAGACTCCAGTTGGTTTTAAATGGAACAGTCTGCTTCAAAACCTTTTTCTGGATGGAGCTGGTATTTTCCCTTCCACAGGATGTTTTGAAATTTATACCTTTGTTTTGAAAGAGACCACAGCTCTTCCCCTTCGGATTCCCCACAGAGCAGAGGCTCCTGCGGCAGACTAAGGCCTTCTGCCAGCCCTGTGTGAGCCGGGGAGCTCTCCTGAGCGAGGGAAGCTGGCAGGGGACATTTTCCAATCCTTTCAAGACCTTTGTAGGCTGTCAGAGCGAAGCAGAGGGGCCTTGGTGTAATGGAAACCCTGTCCCCAGAGAGGAAATGTGAACAGAATCTTGCCCTGTCTTGAGGCCCTGGACTTTTTTGGGGAAAAGGTGACTTATTCTGTTTGTACAGTTGCAGTTACAGAAATGGCTTAGCAAAAGAATAAAATAAAAGCAAAGGCACTTCCCCTCACAGCTCCCTCTTTGTCTTGCGAGTCTTATTTGCTGACACAGGCAAGTTTTGCTGATGTTAGCGCTATGAAATGGCTGCAGCTCCTGGAGGGGGAGAAGGGGTCTGGTCTGCGCTTTATGGGGACAGGGACAGGCTGGGGGTGAGCCCAGCAGAGCCCCTGGCCCACACAGCAGACAAGAACCTGCCTGGTTTGATTCTCACTTACCCAGCACTGTGTCTCAATCTAATTCCACTGACTTCAGAGGGTCTCTCCTGATTAACATCAACAGAACATAACAGCCTGGCCCTTCTCCTACCACAGCTTTGGCACCTACTACAGCAGAAGCAGGATCAGGCCCTGAACAAGAGCAGAATTAGACCTTCTGAGGCTGTGTCTAGATGAAGGCTGCAGGATTTGGCCTTTTTGTCAGCACTTGGGCCAGTGGTGTAGTTGTGGTTTGGTTTTTTTTTTTTTTTTCTCACTGCCTCTTTCCAGCTGGGAGAATAACACTTTGGCGAGTCAATGATAAAATGGTTTAATGTAATAAACATGAATCTGTCAGACTCAAGTGCCCTAAAATATTCCAGGCTGCAAATGCAGGACCAACAGTGAGCTTGTTGATACAGCCTCAAGCCAGAACTAATCAGACATAGACACCATTTGCTTTCAATAGAAATTATATTCAAGAGGGCTGCTTCCTGCTTGCAGGGAAAGATGGAAGGCGAAACAGAGTGATGTGGCACACTGAAAGCAAAGAGCTCTCTCCTGTCAGGCTAAACATCACGGGGTCTCAATGTCTTGCAGGGAAAGAGGCTCGCCATTTGACTAGAGATCCTGCTGACTCAGCTCACAGCTGAAGATCTTCCCAGGAAGCAAAAACATACAAATAAATAAAATAGACCTTTTTGTGTGCAGAGTAACAGGGAACGAAAGCAGAATCGGGAGCCAACAGGCTGGGGCTGTAAAACCATACATGTTGGTGCTGCATCAGGACAAGAAAACAGTCCTTCACCTCCTTGATCTGGCACAGAGATAACATTAATTAGCCTTTCAAGTGGCCCTTTGATGCCTAGGAAAGCCAATGTCACTCGGTTCTGGAGTCTCTGCAGGCAGACTCAGAAAAGAACTGGCAGGAATTCAGTGCAGATGCTTTCCAACCTCTGTTACGCTGGGTGTAAATCCTGCCCAGCTCTGCTGACAGGAGAGGAGTCGTGATTTACATCAGTGAAAATGAGAGCAAAATTCATTGGAATTAGCCCTCTGAGATAATTTGATCTGATCATTAGGGATGGGTAATTAGAAGCACTTGAGCCTGTAGCCACACATACACACACAATGAACCATCGCCGAGTTAAGCAGAAGTCTGTCTAACTTTAGCTCACCATTTTCACATTATTATTTTCCAGTTCTACTTTGCTGGGCTCCTTCCAGGACTGCTCCCCCCCTGCCAAACAACACACACATTATGGCACTTTTCCTTTGAGAATTGTAGGTCCCGGGAGTATTAAACCCCAAGACCTGTTCCTATGAGATCAGCAGCTCTGCTTTGCAAACTCAAGGACTTCAGAAAACTTGGAGTGGATCCAGGTTCAAGGGAACTTAACATAGATGTGACAAGGGCTCCCTGGTGCTACAGTAATAAATAATAATTAAGAATAATTAATCACTTAATGACGAGGTTCCCTGATCAGTCATGATCACAATTTCATGGCTGATATCACCACGCTTTGAGACAGATATGGCAGGCTTGACCTTTCCTCCTCACCAGCTTTATGCTGTTATAATTTTGTTAAGCCAAACCCTCAGCTTGTGTAAATCAGCACAGCTAGAGTGACTTCTGATTTATGCCAGTACAGGAAGGGAATCACATCCTCTACATATTTTACCAGCCTAACAACCTAACACATAGGAAGGCAGAGAGTCAAATACAGAGTAGGACTCTCCTTTCCTTAAACTGCTGTCTCTCCCCTGCAGAGAGGCAAATAAAATCAACTTTCAGGCTTCTAG
This sequence comes from Fregata magnificens, assembly GCA_013389945.1. NCBI lineage: Eukaryota > Metazoa > Chordata > Aves > Suliformes > Fregatidae > Fregata > Fregata magnificens. Next base: position 155,336 of record WAAD01007775.1, read on the forward strand.
GTATGATTGCTTCAGGGTCAGGAGGGGGAAATTCATTCTGTCTCCCCTCCCATGCAGTTGGTATTCTCCTCCTTCGACATGTCACATGGCAGCTGAATTAGTACTACACTGCCTAATTACATTTTATCACCTCTGAAACATCAGATTTCAGCCAGTAAAAGAGGGCCTGCATATTTGTAGCTGCAGCCCAAATCCGACCCAACTTTCTGGGGAAAAAGGAGAGCAACACTCCTCCCACCCCGAGAAGATCTTTTAATACACCTTTCTTCCTCCTCCTGTGGCTCTTTTCACTTTTCCAGAGGCTGCAGAAGACTGCCTCCCCGACTGAAGCGAACTCCCTCTTAAGGCTTTATCTCTTTAACAGACTCGAGATGTTCTGGCCCAGTGCTCTGCTGTGTGGGCACCCTCCTCACTCCTGATGTTCTTATTATCCTCATTGTCACTGGCCTGAGTCATTTTGTGCCCCTTTTGTTATGCTCCCTAGAACGGCCTGTAATAAAGACACTTCCAGCATTGTTATTGCTTTTGCAAAGTTCTTTTTATTTCTTCTACAGCCAAACAATAATCTAAGGAGCTATACTGGAGGTAACGTATCAGAAAGTGCCTGCTTTATTATCAGCACAATATGGGCCTGTAATCTGATAATGATAAAAATCTGCCCCTTTGCTTTGGCTCTTATCATTTAATTGGAGTGAAGAAGCACATTCGTTTGTTAATAATTTTATAATTGGTGCTATCTGCCGACACCCATCATAGGAACCGTGCACAACAATCGCTTTCAGTATAAACCATCTCCTTGATAAAATGAGCTTTATGGCATTTAAATGTTCCTGTTATTGTTTGCAGTGCAAGGGTGCCTTCAGGGCGCACAGCCCACCTATAGCACCTGCAGCTCGGCGCTAACCCCCACCTTTGCATGCTCCTCTAGCTCCTGGCCTACACATGGACCCCTGTGCTGTTACCAGGGGAGCTGGTGGCTTTTGCAATCCCTTCTGTTCTGGTTTAACTAGACATCCCAATATTTTGACAACGCAAGGATGTGTCTCTTCACACTTGTGTCTCCATGCGGCTCCCAGCCCAACTCACCTGAGGCATCTCCTCTCTCGCTCCGCCATCTGCTTGTGAGCAGAGAGAAAGCAGAGACAGCTGGATCTGCACAGGGTGTGAAGGGAAGCACATGCCAAAGGGTTTGTTTCCCCCAGCAATGCAAACACTAAGGATGTGTCTACACTGACAGTCAAGTAGGAGCCAAGTCTGTTCCTAAATCTAGACCCACACTGTTCGCACCAGGGCTTAGTCCCATTGCTGGGCTCTGTGGAGGTGAGATGCAGCTGAGTTCATCACCTCTGTTCCAATGCAAATGCAGTGGATTAGCCCTGAGCCGCTACAGCCCAATCCACCAAGTGCTGTCCTACGCTTGGCAGCTCTTCCCCACAGCATGGGCACTTTGGCTGTGGCTATAAATATAGCAAAGCAAAACAAACAGGCCACAGATTGGTCTTTCGCCTGAGGGTAAATAGCATGGTTTGGCTAGTTGCCATATAGCTGAACTCTTCCTCTTTCTCCCCAAAAGCCCTCATCATTGCTACAGCCAGAGTGACTATTGATATGGGTCCCTATATCCTGCCCACATGTCATCTGGGACAGTGGTACTCAGACTAGCCAAAACTATGCCAGGGAGTGAGCTAGCAATGAAATACTCCAGGCAAGTGAAGACACCAGGCACCCTGCACTGGCCACAGCCAGGCCACTCACCAAGTCCCCAAGTCTCTGGAGCCATCTCAGTTGCAGGGTGGACACTCCCCTATTAGCATGCTCCAGCAGCATGACACATGGTGGCTAACCTGCTGCAAATATCCCTAATGCAAACAAGTTCTAATAAGCTGTTGCTCTTGTAGTGCTGTTTGCATTAAGGCACAGAGAGCAGGCATTTTAACAATTACATGTTTGTTTAAATATCAGCTAACATAACAGTAACCAGAGCCTAACGAGAGCTGCTCCTGTCTTGAGCTGCCCTTGGCGAGGCAGGGGCCATCCTGCCTCCCTCCTCCAGGTCTTGCACCCGATGCAGCACACCTCTGTGAACCATCTCCTGCCCCCATGGAAGCAATGGGAATGGCCAGTAAAGCAAAAACTAGGAAAAGAACAAGTGTAATAAAAAGAGAAAGCTGAGGCTGATGCGTTCACTTGACTCCAGACATAAGTGTTGAAGAAAACCAGCCAAACTCATCAAATAAATGAGGTATAAACCCTGCATCAGCCACGCAACTGTAGCACCTGAATAGCAGGACAGGGCACAGTTCTGCAAGAGAGCTTGCTCTGCTTATGGGTAGGAAATGACGGCAGTGAGAGATGTGTTTTGGAGCATTGTACTGCTGTTTAAGACACTATCATTTCACCTAAAGTCTGGTTGCAAGTCCTGCCGACCCCACCATTTCATGGACATTTATGAACCCAGAAGTTGTCACTGTGACCAAATGACTAAGTGGCACTTCAAAAAACCATCATCCTCCCACGCTATGACTTCTCTTTACCAAGCAGAAGAACTGAGGCAAGGAGAAATCAGGGCTAATCCTTTTAAAAGGGGTTACCAACACCAGGCACCTGGATTTCTGCAAGGTCCCTTCTTGAAATAACCCACCTTCACCTCCCCAAAGAGGAACAGCACAAGGCAGCAGCAGAGCTGAGGGCAGGATGCACGAATCTTTGACAACGTGCTCTTTTTCAGACCTATTTTAGGGCAAGATCTGATGCTGTGCTGTGGAAGATTTGTAGGAATTTTCCGGTGCTTTCCAGGGATTCCTTGGTCTAGAAGCTCTCAAGGATTTCCCAGCTGGGAATCTTCCCAGCACCTTCTCTGTGTTTTCTAGTGTTTTATAGGAATTTCTTGATGAAGAAAGGTTCCATGCCCAGGATTTCCTGGAAAGCTCTGGAACCCCACAGTTCAGCAGCCTGTCATTAAAATGATTTGGACAGAAGCAGAGAGAAAATGTTATCACAGGCTCCCCCACTGCTGGCACCTTCCCAACACTCTGGTGTGTTTATGCATCACCCAGGAATTTAAAAAAAAAAAAAAAATTTACAAAACTGATTAAATTTAAATTTGACCTTATCACATCTGGATGGGTCTATTAAGGCATCAAAGGGAGAGCAAAAAAAAATTTGATCTTTAATAACCCTTAACAACAGATGTGTACCATCTGTGCTTGCATGGATGGCAGCATGAAGGGAAAGGAGGAAAAAAACCCACAAGATGCCAAGTGGCTGCCAGTGTCTGTGTGCTGGTTTTGGCTGGGATAGAGTTAATTTTCTTCGTAGTAGCTAGTATGGGGCTATGTTTTGGATTTGTGCTGGAAGCAGTGTTGATAATGCCCAGATGTTTTAGTTGTTGCTAAGTAGCGCTTACACTAGTCAAGGACTTTTTCAGCTTCCTGTGCTCTGCCAGGGGCACAAGAAGCTGGGAGCAGACACAGCCGGGACAGCTGACCCCAACTGACCAAAGGGATATTCCATACCATATGACATCATGCTCTGTATATAAAGCTGGGGGAAGAAGGAGGAAGCGGGGGATGTTTGGAGTGATGGTGTTTGTGTTCCCAAGTCACTGTTACACATGATGGAGCCCTGCTTTCCTGGAGATGGCTGAACACCTGCCTGCCGATGGGAAGGAGTGAATGAATTCCTTGTTTTGCTTTGCTTGCGTGCACAGCTTTTGCTTTACCTATTAAACTGTCTTTATCTCAACTCACAAATTTTCCCACTTTTACCCTTCTGATTCTCTCTCCCATCCCACCGGGGGGGGGTGGGGGGGTGGGGTGGTGAGCGAGCACCTATGTGGTGCTCAGTAGCTGGCTGGGGTTAAACCACGACAGTCTGGAGGGGATGTCAGGCTGCCTCATGCTGCCCTCAGTTGGGGCTGAGTTGGGACCTGCCACACAGTTCATGTTTCCAGGCCAGGTCTGCCCCAGCACAGAGATGCCCCTGACCCTGCTCTGCTCCTTGGGAGCACATGCGAGGCTGGGATATCCAGGGGTGCAAGTCGTTCCCTGGAGTTCGCTACCCTGTCCCCACCACCCCTAGGTGAAATAGGGAGGGAAACTCTGGTACATCTGTGCTAGAAAGCCCCAAGCAAGACTTGGGCCAGAGAAACCACAGCCCAGGAGCCATTTGGGCCCATATGGCTGTTCATCTCCCTCCTCCACCTTTACATCCCTCAGCCCTGTCAGGGGACTCAGACTTGTTTTATATCCCAGAATAAGCACTGGTTTGACATGAGCAATGATAATCGTTTGATATAGCAAGAGTGAGAGACTAATTAAAACCCAGAGCTTTATGATTTCATTCAGCTCCTGCAAGATCTGGCTGTCTAGGTTTATTTATGTGAGTTTTTAGTGCTTTATGCAAATTCTAGTCCTCGTGAAAGGCCCTGGATTCCCCAGCATGGAGAGGAAAGTACTCTGTTTATTCACAGGGCTGTCACAAGCAGCAGAGGGTCTGGCCCAAGCTCTGGAGGGATTCTTGAGGATTTCAACAGGGCTGTTTAAGGTGCTGTTGTTTTGACATCAATTTCCATCCACATCAATGCACTGGGGCTACACACAGAGACCAAATGAGGGCCCTGGAACTTGCTTGTATTTAACCAAAGCAGCTGAAAAACTTATTGCTCCCACCTGCAGGGTCTAGAAGCTCTTTGCCAGGAACCCTCAAAGCTGGCAGGGCACACAATGTGATGCCCTGCATGGGAGTCACAGAGCTGTGCCTGCATGAGAGGTTTCCACTGGCTTTACTGCATCAATCAAAAGCCTGATCGAAATTAAAACTAAGGCCCAGATTTTGTAATTTCATCTGCTTTCTCAGTGATGTGACAAAAATGAGAGGTAACACAGTGACACCTGGAAAGAAGCAGAGGGGCTGCGTACAAGGCAACAGCTTTTGGAGCAGAGAGGGTCTTTTCACCCTGCGTCTGTGCACTGGGCTCTCCCAAGGGCACAGACCAAACTGAGCTGGAATCCCTTGCCTTCAAACCATTGTACTTGGCTTTGGTGTCTGAAGGGACAGCCCCAGCTCCTGCTCTTAGCTACCCCAGCGTTGCAGAGAGCTTGGTCATGTATTAGCAGCCTTCTTGTGCCTGCATGACCCTGAATGCACCCACGGTGCCCTGCCACGCCTGTTGGCCAGAACAAAGCACCTGCAGGGGACAGGCAGCCTCTTGCCAGGGACATCTCCTCTTTCTGAATGCAGACACAGTAGCGGGGAATTCCTTAACAGTTCGATAGGGACTTGCAATGAATCAGTCATTCTGCACCTCCTGGAGTGGAGCCCAAACATGCAGACACCACCTCCCCTCCCAGTGCTGGGCCCTGCCCACCAAACCTCCCTATAAATGTCCAAGACAAATGGAGAAGCAGAAATAACCCACAAGCTCCAAGCACCACCTAATCAATTACTCCCAATTGTTTCCTTTCTTTAAAAATAGACACAATATTTCCTTTCCTCCCTACTTCCCAGGGCAGTCAAGAGGATTAATTAATATTGGATACACGTTTGGGTCTGACACACTTCATAAACAGTTAGTATTAATCAGATTGGAATTGATCAGCTCTGGCTTAGCACAGCCCTTGTCAGCCACTCTCACATCTCAGTGCTGATTGCCGATGCTGTGATACATGACTGCTCTGTGTCTCAGCCCAGGACCAACCATCGGAACAGTCTACCACCACCTCTTAGACCACTATAGCATTTCCCTACCCCTCCACACTATGGGGTATGCACAAACCCATGGGAAGTGCATCCCTGAGATCATCCTACCTAAGCAGAAAAAAGGGAGGGCAGAGGATTTACATGAAATATCCCATGTGAGGCAGCAGTGAATGTCTGTGTCACCAGCCTTGTGTCCACGCCTGGCATTCAGCCTTGTCCTCCATGCCAATCTTTGTCCAGCTTTGCCTTCTCACTGTTGTCTGCTTCCCATCTGCATCACAGTCTGCAGCCTACCCTTTGCCTTTCTTTTTCTGCACTATGCTTAAACCCTGGGATCAAGAAACAGGAATACCGGATGGATCACAAATAAATTTGGAGATTGCAGTCAAGCACTGGCCAGAGCAGACCCCTCTCTCAGCTGGGAGAAGTGTTGTCCTGTTGCTCACCTCCTGCTCTTTGCTGTTTGACACATGGTGTCAACCAGCCTTCAACTCAGATGTCAATAAAAGCTGCTTTTCTGACTGTGAGGTGTCTGCTAAGCATGGTTTTTGGGATTGAAGAAGCTGTTCACCAGGGCCTGCGTGTCTTGTTTAGCCCTTGGGTGATGTAACACAACAGGCTCCTCTGAAAGGCAGCTCTACAACTGTTTCGCATTTTGAGGATACTGAAGAATCCTGTCTGGCACGCGGGAGCATGATGATCTCATGTGCCACACATGTGAGCAGTGCGCACTCCAAGGAACAGCTCACTTGCCATTGCATCAAGGAGTTCACAATCTGGCTCCCTCTGCAATCAAGGGGGGACAGGATCAGCCCCTCTGAGGGCAAATGAACTTGCCCTAAGGTCAGTGTTCAGTGTGGAAGGACACTCACTGACTGCTCTCCATCAACGCTGGAGCGACCTCAGTGGGATGCCTTGCTTGCAGAGGACTGATGCCATTTTGCCCTGTGTACTGACAGGGATCAGGTGAAAAAGTCTTTGCTTGGCAGTTCGTCTTGCAACAAGCTAGTAATAGGAAAAAGTAAAACCGTGTGAGGTGCCAGACTGGTGAGGTAGGAACTGGGACCTATTTACCCCACATTCCCCCACAGTAAGACAGAACAAGCTGACTTTCCCTGGCTATAGATAGACCAAGGCATGTCCTATATCCTGCCTGCAGAGCCAAGTGATGCTGGCTCAGCATTAGCCTGGCCATCCTCCAAAATTGGATTTCCAATTAATAGCGTCGACTTATCATGGAGAAGAGGCAGCTCAGGTCTTAGTTGAAGGTCAAGGAACTTCAGGCAGCACAGGACAGATTTATACACCACCTAAGTTCCCAAATCCTCTGCGGCACACAAGGGAGAGGCCAGGCCCAATGCATGAGCCTCTTGTCCAGCAAGGGTGACAGGAGGCCTTAGGTGAGCTCAAGGTGGCTGATCCTAAACCAAGCAGCACTGCAGAAACTGGGAGAGGGAGAAAGAGACACAGAGCTTTTCCGCCATGCTGGCAGCCACTGGGATGGAAGGGCATTTTCACCCTCAGCCAACAAAAGCACACACCACTCGGACTGTAGGTGAAAAGAGCCTTAGTAGCATCTGGATAAGCTTAAGGAGACTCAGCTCACACCAAACCTTCCCTCCGTCCATGCTGAAGGCTTAAGACCACCCAGATGTCCTCAAGCCATTCCCCATACAGGATGGGGCCCTAAGAAACCGGCACAACACAAACCAGCACCTTATAGCCACCACTTGCATTTTGAAGCATTTCCCATTCTCCTGCTTGGGCAGAGGTTCAAGATTTGAGGTTGGAGGGGAGAAGAGGGAGGAGAAGATATTTTATTTATAACTACACATTCATTTGATTAAGAACTGTTTCTGAAAGATTTGCCTGAAACAATATGAAGGGAAGGGGTGGGGCAGCAGGGGAGAGAAATCATGCACTACAGTTTAATCCAAGAAGCACTGCAGAGAGTTGGGAAATGGCTGGCACTCTCCACCCAGCCCCTTCTGAAGCAGCTGAGCAGAGCTCATTTCCGACTAAAAAGAGACAGCAGTTCCTGGGAGACGCTTTCTTTCCACACAACCTTAGAGTAAGGAGTCTCTGTTCTGGAAGGATGGGATCCCTTAAATACCAGTTTCATTCCAGGGATGGAGAAGGGTTAAATTCCCAATGAAAGGGCCAAAATTACATCTGCAGAGACTCACCGGACCACCTCCTCCTCTCCCTGAGGGTGCTGCAGCCTGGCAGGACAGTATAATCACCTTATCAGTATTTTCCTATCATATAAATTCACACATACAAAAATCAATTAACTACCGGTGTTGTTGATTATAAATCAACTATTTACATAATTAATTACTATATCTTTAATAAATGGTATGCAGGAGAGGAAGCTGGCAAAATATAGCCATTCTTTAGGCATCATCAATTATTTGGAAGGGAAGGCAATTACACTAAATCTTTCTTCCACCTAGCTCTCTTGTCAAGGGAAATATCTCCCCCTCCTTCATCCGATTCAGAGCCTGGAACTGGGCCTCCAACATCACATTACTAAATTGCTTAAGCAGCATTTTAAATAACAAAAAGGGATATCATTTAATTTTTTTTGAAACATGAAAATCAATAAGCTGTCCTTCAGCTTCCCTGAGTGATTGGCCAGTGCTGTCTCTCTCAGAGCTAATTTAATTTTCAGCCTTATTCGGAGCAACCAAGGCTTCAAAAAATAATCAGGCTGATCTTATGGGCCCATCTGGGACTTCATCGAGGAATTCCTTTCATTGAATTATATATCCTGTCCTTTCTGAAAGGAGACACATTCCTGTCATTATTTGGAGACAGACCCTGATCAATAATCCTTGCTGATATTTATGGCTGCACTATGGGTTGCAGTTCCTTGCATGTACATGTACAGCGACATGGAAACCAGCTACTGGATGGGGAATCCATTGACTTGGACTGGATGAGTGAGGATGTCTCCAAGGGTGGATGTCCAAAAAAGTGTCAACAGATGGTTTCTTCCTGGAAACTCCTGATCCCCAGGTGCATGGGAGGGGAGACTTCACAATGCTGAGCACCTTTATCAAGGGCAAGAGTCCACCCTAGAAGCCTGGCTGAGTAAGGGTCTTGCAAGCAAGGAAGGTTGGCCCTGGGTGGGGAGGAAAGAAAGGCAGCTGGGAGGTAGGACTGCATCCTGCTCCATTGAAGGCTCTGTAGATGATTTCCAGACTGGAAATATCCCTTCTCCTTAATGTAGCTGTATAGCTGAAGTCACCAACTGCTGCCCATCTGCAAAGAGATTCAGCTATGTGACTGCCGCAAAGGGGACTGCCTGAGTGCTCCCTAGTGCTAGAAAGCTCACATCACCTTGCTCAGCACGTCAGTGGAGGCACTGACCTGTGAGCTGGGGCAGCAGAGGTATGGACAGACACCCTGACCAGCCTCCTTTGCTTCTGAGGGCGCTGCTGCCACAGCCGATAGTCTTTTCCCTATGAAACTGGTCTAGATCGTCTTTCCTCTATAGACGGGTCTCATGGTTTCTGAGCTGGTAATTGCATCTCCCCACCGTGTCTGTAAAGCACCTAGCACAGCTTTAAATGCCACTGTATTACCAAAGATTAATCCTCCCTCATGAAAAACCCAATGAACAAAGGAAAACACACAAAAGTCCTCTGCTCTCCACAGCCACTAGATTTTAAGAGCAAAACAGGAATTCAGAGCAAGTGTCCCTCCAGCCAAGCAGCCTATCTCCAAGAGTGGCCAGCAGAGGATGCTTAGGGGAAGAATAAGAAACAAGTACAGCATGAATTTATACCTTCCCAGCTCCCAGCAATCAGTGAAATGAAGGCTTTCTGAGCTAGCCCTTGCATCTGGACCATCCTTTCTAATAGTTACGCTCCAGGCATTTTTCTGATGCGGGACTAGCATCTGCGTGCCCTTTCTTCTGTTTGAGGAGGACTGTGGCTGCCTATCCCTAGGACTGATGCAAGGGATCCAGACGTGACAGTAATGGGGGCTACACCACTTATCAGAGCAGGGTAGGCAGAAAACAGATCATTTCTTTACAACAGCTTATAAGATACAGTGGGAAATGATCACTCGTTAGAGGTTTCACAGGAAAATGAAACAGAAGTATAAATCTGCTCTGGAAATCTTGACGTCAGCTACAACATTAGGTCATACAGCACAGAGGGAGATCCCTATTCAATTCACTGAGATTATAGACTCATTCATCAGAATCCTACTAGCTTCATCTCATTACAGTCATCCACCCCAGAGCATAAAAGATGCTGTAGCCATTAACTGGATAACTAGCACTGCCCCATTTTACAGATAAACTGGGATAGAAGAGGAAGTTATGGTGACCTCCCCAAGGGCAGATGCTGAGAACAGAAAAGCGGTGGCCCACTTCCTAGTTGCTTTATCCACATGAGAGATTTCTCCCTCAATACACGTCTGTGTGTTTTCAAAAGAGTGTGCGTTTACACGGAGCCCAGTCATAACAGAGCAAATTTGAACATCCACTGAACCACCATAAACAACACTCGGTTTGAAACATTTTCTCCATCTTTCAAGATTATTGCAGCATCTGTTGATCACATTAAGTTGTAAGTGTGCTGTCTCCATGGAGACTGCAGAGTCTCCCTGGGTTTCCAGTTACTGCATGTGGTTTCAACTGAAAGCAGAGTCACCCAATGAGTCAATCTCTATTCCATGTAATGAAACGAAAGGATGTCACTGGGCTGATTGTTAGATATGTTGGATAATGAAGCTACATTTATCATTACGCTTTCTTAAAGAGACATAGGTATGGAAGTGACACCTCAAATGGGGATTTGTGTAAGGTTTTGTTAAAAGACAGTCCTTAAAAGCAGTAGGCATCCTTCTTCCTTGAAGAGATCTCCATTCATCCATAGGGAAAGTCTCCCCATGAATTTGCACAATAACCATGAAATAACCAGAAACTATTTTGTGAAACAAGCAGCCACAGATAAAAGCCACTCTTCAAGGGGAAAAAGACCACAGTTAAAACCTCTTTTGCTTTTAATCAGCTTGGGGGCCCCTTGCAAGAAAGGTAAGGAAAATATTTTTTGTAATGGATCAAGGCTGAATTCAAGAGCATTCAGCCAGCATGCAAAGTGACAGCAGTAATGAGGAAGCTCAGTTAATTTGGCTTGCAGACTTCATTCCGTCAAATGATTGGAAGCCCTGGAATTCTGTCTTTTAACTGTGCATTTGCTTTTAATTCTTGTAAAGGGAAAAAACCATCATAACATCTGAATTCAAATCCTACAGGAGGCAAATTAAACACCAAAGCAAGTAATGACAAGAAACGAACCACCTCTTATAGCAGATGCATTATAAATAGAAAAAAAAAATCTTTTTTTTTTCCGGTTCTCCCAAGCTAAGAAAGCAACAGAAGCTGACCAGCCTTCACATCCTTTACACAGAGAGACTTGATTCAAGAGGCTTTCCTGCAGGGACAGGATAATCTGAACTCATGAAAGAGGAATATTGTGTGCAGGATCCCGGTTCCTCCCTGTAATCATGTTTCCAGCCAGCTCATCATCATTTTCCCCTTCTTTTCTCCATTCTGTACAGACCTTTCTCTGCACCCTCCACCTGCAGTCCCTGCATGAATTGGACAATTCTCCTCTTGGAGTCACCTCTGCCTGAGTAGCAGCACAGCCAAGAAACCCATGCTCCAAAAGCACTCCCACTCCTTCCACATGACTGCTGCAGCACTGTCATGCTTGGTGGTGGTGCACAGAGAGGTTGCAGAGGGCAGGAGCTGCTTGGGAGCAACAGCAAGGGCACCTGCTCATTCACAATACTGCCTTGGAAAAAATTCAGCTCTGTACCCTAATGCTTGCAGAGAAAGCAAGCAAGCAAGCTCTGTATCCTCATCTGAAGCCACACAACCCACCATTCTTATTTCCATCCCTCCATATGGTTGCAGCAGGCCACCTGGCTTGATCCTCCCCTTTCCAGAGACTGGGCTACTCCTCACTCCTCCCATTTTCAAGGCAGGGAAACTGAGGCACAGAGGTCCTGCATAACCTTGACTGGTGCAAACAGATGTGACACTACTCTGCATCTTTTATTCTCATTTACAACAGAACACAGCAGCTGTGCAATTCATCAGGCTGAGACACCCTGCCCTTGAACTGGTGTGAATGACTGACGACGACTGATCTGGAACCATGCTCTCAGCCATACCAGTATGCCATGCCTTCCCCCTTATTTACACCCACCTCTTTCCAAAACAAAGCCATAGCAAAGCACTCAATAGCATTGCCTGCCCAAGGATGAGGGGCCCTTTAAGGGGCACTGAGCTTCACTGTGGTTACAGGCTCTGCACAGGCAGACCAAACCCGAGATGATTGAGTGTGGCATCCCAAAAGGAGGGGAGGGAACACAAATAAACAAACTGCTCTGCTCTAAATGAAAGAGCTGCTGGATTTAATGTGACAGGGCCTGGGATGCTTCATTTGACACAGACTGGCAGCAGTCTGGTGATTGGCAAGCGCTCGGAATAACGGCTCTCTGGACTGTCATAACATCGCAAGATCATCTGCAGAGCAGCCCAGCCAGCCTTGAGCAAAGTGTGGGATCTGCTGGGTTGTGGTTAAAAATTAAATAAGTTCAGTGGCTCAGGACTCTCCATTGTCAGGACCTGGAAGGAGGCAACTCGCAGGATCCAGATCACACATACCTGCTGAGGTCTTTAACGCTGTCTAGGTATTCGTAACTCTGGAAAGAGCAGCTCCCAGGCCATTCACAACTGCAAACTTCTTGCTTCTTGTGTTTATCCATGAACAGAAAACCCTGGGGGAGGCAAGAAGGAGAAAGGTTTAACTGAACTGCCTTCAGTAGTATGCTGCAGAGAACTGACTCCTTTTGCCCTTTCAGCCTGCAGCCATGTATTTAGCCCTGCAATGCAGCATCACTCTTACTCCAGGACCAGGTACCACCAGCTGATCTAATCTCCAGCCTGGTGCCCAGCTGCACAGGAGGGTCCTGGAGAAAGGTGGAGGCTACAATACTGCACACAGAGCCAGTCCAAGGCTTCTCAATGCTGAAGGAAGGATTTGACCTTATTTTTAGGACAGGAGCAAGAGAAAGGAGCTGAGGGAGTTCCCAGACATGGGCTTGCTTGGGCACTACTGCCACTGGCAAAAGCCTCAAACCCACCATCAGCTGTGTGTTTCCTTTCCACAAAAGAGGACAGCAGGAGCACGGCAAAGACAATCTTCCCCCAAATCCCACTATAGCATCCCTATTCAAACCTAGCAACACCCCAATGATCTTACAAGACTTGGAAGCAGGCCAGTGATCCTCTCTGGGAATAGTAGACTCACCTTCTTCTAAAGCACTCCACTATCAGAGGGCTCCAAATAGCTGAAGTTACTATAAAAAAATGCCATCCTTGCAGAGTTATGCAGCATAGTGCAATACTGAAGCTGTTATGGCTAGGCTGCTAGGCTTCAAACGGGGTGTGCAAACACATGTTCAGAGAGCTGTGTCCATCACTGAAGCTAACATGCAGCTAACACTCTTCACTGCCTGTGTGCAAAACACCATGCCTTCCCCCCCTTAATTACACTGCATTTGCTGAGCTCAGTTCAGAGTGAGGAGGATGTTGGCGGCACTGTTTTGAGCCTGGGTACAGCCTCTGCTACAGTCCCAGAGCTTCAGCTCTGCTGGGCATTACTTTCCCCCTTGCTCTTGGCTGTGACAGCAGAGCAGCTGTTTGGGTGGGAAAGCACTTGTGTGTGAGCAGTGATGTGGTTCAGTTGTTGCCCAAGCTGTATTTATGGTTTTCAAGGCTCTAAGCTGGCAGTGCCTGCCTGAACAGGCTGGTTTAGAAAGCTGTGTCTGGTTCCAGAACCACATTCAGTTTGCAGTGGTGGAATAGGATATTTCAAAACAAGCCAGGCACTGGCTTCCTTCTAGGTTAATCCATGCGGCTCCTGCCTTGTGTGTTTTGGAATATTAACAATCCCCGCGGCGGCAATGCAGTGCAGCGGCTGCGAATCCTTCCTGCTAACCACTATCTAACAAGAAAGAAAATAATCAGGCCCTTTTGCATTTTGGTAACCTATGGCTACACCAGCCCTGCACCTTGCTGAAATTAAAAGGGGGGAAAAAAAAAAAATGCACTGAGGGCCAACATATCCAGAAGATGATCTGATGGGCTGTTTCCTTTCTCTGCAAGATGCCATCACTTCCTCTGACCAAAGTCTTCCAAGTCAATGGGTGTTAAGGGTACTAGGAAAAACATTGCCTCCCCTTACTTAAAGATAAATAATTTTTTTTTAAAGGGCAGCTGCTGAAACCTACAACCCCAGTTGCTAAAATCAGCATCATCTGTTATTTCCCATACCGTCGCAAAATGTTCCATTTTATCTGAGCTAAAAACAGCTTTTCTCTGCTGGAAACATGCAAATATCATTCCTTCATAAAGAAGCCACCAGATGGGAACTTAATAACTGTAGACTCTAATTCGCATTGCCTGGAGTTGCAAAAAACACCAAACTTTGAAAATTCTTGTTTATACCCTGCTTATTCAATGGTTTAAATATGTTTCCATGCACAGGCATCTGGCCCACAGCCAAGCTGTGTTAACACTAAGGCTATTTCTCCATGCAGGACACAAGCTGAAGTAACTGGTGCTGGTTTTGGCTCTCCTTGGTTCTTTCTGCAAAAGGGAGATTTACATGGCATAATTGCTCTGAAGGTGAGCTGGTGGGAGTACATCAGCTCTGTGAAAGCTGCCCTTTTTCTCTGTGCTTGTTATTTTACTCACTGTTCACTTTTTTAATATAAAGTCCGTTCCCCCCCCATCAAAATGTCTGTGAAGTGAAGCAGACATTTTTCTGCTCTTGCAAAAGTATGTGGGAGAGGAGATTTTATTGGAGTTTTATGGATGCCTAAATGGCTCTGCTGTAGGAGGGAAAGAAAGAGAGCACAGGAAGGAGATGGACAGCAAAACACAAAGCAAGAGTGATATCCCTCTGTGCTCTAAAACTTAGGCAGGGGAATACAGAACCCAGAAACAGCAAAAGAAATAAATTCTTCATGGATCCATTTATAACCAGAATAAGTGTTTGCAGTGCAGGGAATAAAGCAGGCACTGACAGGGCAGCTTTCACATGTTAACTCTAACCATCCTCCAGCACTCTTACAGAGCATTTTGGTGCAGGCTGGGCCTGGCTTTGTGTGCAAACAGCTTTCAACAGCTTCCTGCAAGGCCTGACTTAACTTCCTCCCTGATGCTTGGCAACTGAAGCCTCATCCTTGCCCCATTGCATCCTTTGGGCAGGGACAATCTCCTACATGCCCATACACAATTCAGTGCAGACCCCTACAGAGGTAGATGATTGACTTTGGCTGCTAGGAACATAGCTCAGCATGTTCAACCCAGGCAAGGAGAAGTTTCCTCCTGCCAGGATTCATCTGCCTTCACAGAGCACGTGCAAATGTCCATACTGCTGCTGGCACCTACACTACACTGGCAAGGCAGTGTCAGGATCTCAGCCTGCCACTGCCATCTCCTGTTTAGGCATCTGCTGTCTCCTAGCTCCCCGGGGGTCCTGATTTGTATCTCCAGGAGCAAATTTAATCATTATAATTTGTAACTGTAGCTTTTCATAGGTGAAAGTGAGCAAAGACATGGGATGTTTGAGATTCACCTCACAGGAATAATATCTACGTTTAGCCGAAACACCTATTTCTCCTACTCACTGCCTTTGCAGCGTTCCATCACAACCAGAAGGGCTAAACATGTTCGTGTTCACACATTCACTTCTGCTCACCACATTGTTTACACTGACAACTAGAACAACCCCCGGTTGTCACTTATTCAGCTCACTGCATCAGGGTGATGCCAGTATACACACTAACAGCATCAAGTCAACTGTCTTTGCATTTTGCATTATGTGTCTGTGATCACATCAAGTTCCTGTAATGGACATGATCAGTTTAACATGCGCAGGAACCTCTTGGATTCAGTTAACACCCAGGTTATAGCCTCTGTTTTAAGTATGAATTATAGTCTTACCTAAGAGGCTTTCATTGTATGGGTGTATCTGTTACTGAGTGTATTAATATGAAAGGCTGTTGTTGAAGACTGCCTGCTAGTCAGGGCTGGTAAAGTACAGAAGAGCCTTCTTCCAGTTCACATCCAGATCCAGCCCAGGTTGGCAATAATCAAGAGGTAAACGAGACTGTGATGTCCTCCCATTTCCTAATGGGAAGCTAGCCACAGAGCAGAGCTGCCACCATTGCTACTTGCTGTCTATACAGAAAGACCAGCTAGGTAGGGCAATGAGCTCCCCTCCTGCCCAGAAAAGCAGGGGGCTCTGGGGGCAATGCAACAAGCCAACACAGGTACTGACTGGCATTATCTGCCTGTTGTGCCATTAAACAGGGATGCCAAACTTTTCAGGAGCACAGGGGCAAAAGGTCAGCGGTGAAATGGAGCCCTTACTATAGCTGGAAGCATCTGCACGGGAGAAAATGGTTTCTGCAACTGCAAACACCAGGCTGAAAGCGATCTGAGGGCTCAGAGTGCATGGCTCCTCTTTCCTCCCACCAGTAACACTCCTGCTGCACGAACATTATTGTACTGTTGTATACCCACATGGGAACCCTCCAATCTCTACAGATATTTTATGCTCTTGAAAGATAAGCACAGAGGAAGGAGCACATAAATCCAGATTCTCAATCTGTAACTAAAGCAGGAATGAAGACAAATCCAGCTATTAAAAGGAGGCTCATCGTCCCTCCAACACTGAACTAGAAACTCAAGAGGCATGAGAGAAAACCACAACTTTTGTTGGAAAATATGTGCCTTGACCACCCACTCATCTCAAGCAGATAATGAGAAGTTAAGACCCATTCTCTGGAGATTAATCCAGAAAGAGAGGCCTGAGACTTCACCTAGGCAGTAAATGATAATTAAAACCTGCTAAATCTACCATCAGCTTTTTCGCTCTGGGTGTACAGAGAAGAAAGAAGGGGGAAGCAGGTAGGGAGGGAGGCATTTCATACTTGCGTCTAACCTGTTTTCCAGATGAGTTTTTCAATGATCAGATTCAATCTACTGTAAAAACTTCCCAGGGAGAGAAACCCTCAGCACATGAACCAAAAATGTAATGATCTGGGAAATGTATTCCTCTTTAGGGGGAAGAAAACTGCTTTCACCTTTGTGCTCCCACTTTTATTGTTCACAAACTACGCAGATTTCTTTGCTACAGAGGGGAGAGGCACAGTGACAGAGCCATGACACTGAGCCAGTTGAAGGCACGAGGATCAGGTCCTTGTCAAACACACTGCCCCTTGGAGGGGCTGCCAAACCACATCAGATCCAATGTCTGTCTGCTCACTCTCCTCCTCCCATTAAGTACCATCCTGGACTCTACCAGGAAGACACTGGCTTAAATGCATGGTTTAATAAACCTGCAGCAAAATTTATCATCATTAGCTAACATTTTTACATCTTTTTGCCATCTGTAGCAGTGTCCACCCCTTTGGTGGCTCTTGTTAAGTGCCTGGCCTCAATGGCTTCCTGTGGCAATGAGTTTCACAGTAATTATGTAGTATGTTAAGAAGCACTTTTTTTATCAGTTAATGCAGTTCTGGCTACATCTGTGCTTCCAACTTCTGCTAAAAGGTCTGGTCCCTAATCGATGCTGCTGTGCCACCAAGAATCCCCTTGTGACCATGCCAGCCCCTGGAAGTCTCTGCTTCCATTAGCAGAGCACTTCACCAGGGTTAGCAGGGGTCAGCTATCAGCACAGAGGGAAATGTTGCCACTGTAGGTCCATTCATGCTTGGAGGTCCATGTCTGTGCAAAGCCTCAGGGAATGAGATCTTCCACTGGGTAACTGCTATAGCTGCAGTGACTCACAGGTCAGAGGTCCCGATTTCACAGGAGCACTGGAAGTCAACAGCTGTTCATACTCCATGCCCTGGACCTCAGGTCTCTGCCGTGCCAAAACAAACAGAGTATGAAATGCTACCAGCTCAAAACACGAGGATTTTACATGCACATGAGCAGCCATGCAAGTTGGAGAGTAACAGAGAAGGCGGCCTGATAGTCCAGCCAGTCCCTGGGATAAGCATTGATGCCCAAAAGCAAACCACATGACCATATTTGTCAGTTTAAACATCACTCAAAAAAATGACTCCTTCAGAATTTTACAACTAGATAATAGCAAGCACCTTTATAATGATGGATACAATATGAGATGTGAGGAAAATTTATCAGACTAGCCAAGATCACCACCAGAACCAGGCAGAACAGGCAGCTAAGGAGAACTGTCACACTCATTGCATCAAATGTTTTCTGTAGAACAGCTTAGGGCAACAGGGAGAAACCTTCAGTCTCCGCACTGAAGACTTGAAAATGCCCAGGGCATAGGCAGGTAGGGAGGTGAGGGCTTTCTACATTATTCCCAGTAAAACCTTAATCTGATTCTGTGCCTGCTGATACACAGCCCATATTGCTCTTTGATTACCTGGTCCCAACGGCTTGTGTTCAAGTTAGTCTAATCTCACACAGCACTCAACATCAGAGCAAAGAGGACTGCAGGCTGCAGCCCAGCCCAGGACTACATAAACACAACCAGGATTTAAGGAGATCCTGTGTCATCCCAAGAGGGCAGCACGCTGAGAACTGGGGCTTCAGAGCTGAATCCCACTTAGCCTTAGTCCTCTCCCCAGGACAGAGCTGACCCACTTCATAAGTGATGCTCTCTTCCTTTAGCATCCAAATGCAGCTCTATCATTTAGCACTACCCGCGGGCTAATTTTCTCCCTCAGGGATGGTAGATTAGATCCCACAATTTCTCTCTCCCCCTGAGTTTTCAAAAGGTCTTTCAAGTGTAATAAACCCAGGTATTTATATATCAATCTGTGTTACCTGAGGCACATATTATAGAGGCCTGGGTCACAGCAACATCATTACAGTGAGTTTTAAAGAGAGCAATGGGAATAGATAGATAAATAATTCTTTCTCCGTGGTGCCCTTTCTATTTGTATGCTGAAGCTTAGAGCAGCTCTCTGCCTTGGACACACCTTCAGAAATACAGTATTTCACACCAGAGCTGCAAACGTCAAGGTAAGCAGCAAGCGATCCTCCAGAGCTAAACAAACAGCCTTTTTCCCTTTAAATTACAGGCACTTACACATCACCTTGGCTCCTGTCTTCTGCCGCTTCCTCCCGCTTTCTAATCCCTTCAAGCTGTTGCACACCTGCAGTCACTGCTTTTCAGAGCATTTGTGCTGTGTTTTTACACTGCCAGGGACATTACAATGTGAGAAAAAGAGGTCATGGCTTGGCTGCCTTGGGGAGCAGCATCAGCCCCTCTCCATATTCTGCATGGCACTGTGGCAGCTCAGCTTCAAGCAGTCTGCTCAGTCACAGACCCTAAGGCGGATTCTTCTATTTAAGCACTCGCTTAATATTTTGTTGGACTGGAGGCTTAAACTAGGCCAAAAAACGCCTCCAAACACCTGCAGAACTCCTTGGTACAACATTTCTCTGATATCAGTTTACCCAGTTCCTGAAGAACATAGTACACATTTCTGGCTGGTCATTTATGTGACCAAATCACATAAAAGGACTTCAAAAGGATCGTAAGCTCTCTTGCTTACTCACTCACTAGCCGACACAAGCAGGTCAGATCACTCCAACAACAGCATTTTATTGTTGTATTCACAGGCCAATCAGGAAAATCAGGTTCCTCTGGCACTAGGTGACATAAAAAAATGCTGCAAAAGGTTTATGATAGCTAGAGGATATGAAGAGGCATATAAACGTCTCCAGTCATCCAGCACACACCACTGACTAGGTGGCCTGGCACCTAGTCCAGGGCTCTGGCCATGCTTTCCCATGCATACCACAGACCAGCTGTGGACTGACCAGCTTTCACCCCTAAATTCCTGTTCACCATAGGTTTCATTCTGGTTTGTAAAGTCATTTTAATGCATTGACTTGTCTCTGAAGAAGAAAGTGCCTGGTGTTTGTTTAAGTGTCTTTATTAGACCTGAAACAAATACTGCATCATTTAACTTTGAGGCTTTTGTTGCTGGTATCAGTCGTGTTCTGCAAATCACAGACTCAAGACTGCATCTAACCCCTAATAAGCAAGCAAACTGCTATTCATCCACCTCCCTGCTTTCCCCCAGCTGCTGTTATCTCTGTGTGAGACTGGGAATTGGAGGAAAGAATGACCCAGTGATTGTCTAAATCAGCCCAGCTCTAATTTACTGGAATATGGTTTGAGCAGCTAATGTAACACCTACTGTGAGCAAGATGGAGCTATCTCCAGGACTTCAGTAGGCTAGGAACATTCACTTAAATGGCATTGTCTGGCTGCACTCACTGGAGGGCCTGCCGTACCACAGAGAGCAGTTAACCCTTGGAGAGGGAAATTAGGTCAAAAGAACCAAGCTTTCAACTGCAATTGGAAAAGTTAACTTTCTACAGAAAATTGGGTGTCCTGTTTGCCTCTGTCACTTTCTCAGCTCCTCATGTAGCAAATAGCTTGAGCAATTACAGCACTCAGGTAAACAGACACCAGCAAGGCATCCTCAGGATGCTCTCAGTCTGGCAGGAGCTTTTCCCAGCTTCCCCAGCCCTCACTGAAACGTTTACACGTCGTGTTTCCCATGGCTGGATTAGGCAGCTAGTCTCTACCTAGACAGAAAGGATGGGTTTGGTGTGTCGTCCCCCCACCCCTTTAAAATACTGGACTGATTCACACAGAAGTCAGTGCCTTCCCTGGCCCTGGTACAGAAGGTGAGCTCCCTGGAAAATTACCTTTACCTCTGTCCTTCAACTCCTCATGATGAGGCGAGAGGAATAATTCCTCCTTTGCCTATTGTCTGTAAGCATTTCGAGGCGACACCGGTTCTTGGCCTGAGCATGTAAAGCACCCAGGACCCCACAACAGCAGTACCTGAAGGGGCAAGAAGATGCTTATCATATAAACAGCTTCAGTTTCAACAGCAAGGTCATTTCAAGCTGTTATTAAGTCAACACTCACAGAGGATTCTGCAAGTATGAGACAGAAATCCTGTTTTAACAGTTTTGGTAGAAAATGTATTTAATTTAACCTTCTTTTCAAATGGAAGGATAGACTTTCAAGAAGCAGTGCTTTCCGATCAGATGCTATGGCATTTTACATAAGAGTACATCTGTAGCAATCCAATTATCCCCATTTTACAGACAGGGAAACTGAGGCACAGAAGAGTGGAGTGGTGGATCAGGTGGAACCAGCTGTGGATCCATCTGGTTCCTGAGCACCCAAACCACAAGTGTCAGTCAGCTAAATCCCCTCCCTGAGACATGGGACCAACAGTTCAGCAGCTAATAAGGGGGTTATCCCAGCACCCTGGAGCAGCCCTTCTCCCAAGGACCCTGAACAGGTTCCTTTCAGCAGTAGTTTTGTCAAAAGATGTCTTTGTCATCTTCCCATGCAGCAAAATTCCACTGAGGCTGGCTTCAGCCACAGATAACATTCATGTTCCTTTTCATTGACAAAAGGCAAAATGGCAACATGAGGAATGCGATGCTTTCACCCTGAACTTTCATCGTTGTGGAATTACTGGCATTTAATTGCTCACAGAGCCAGAGTTCCAGATTAAGCTGCATGTAATCCCTTTACCTTGCAATTTGCTGGGTTGTGTGCAGGTAGCATGTAACCTTCTGCTTTAAAACCTGCCTTCTAGCAAGCACAAGCACAAGCACAATTCCCATTAGCATCTGCATTTCAGGAGTGGATGAGCTCCCCCTAACCTGAAAAGCTGAATCAGTAGAGAGCACCCTTGTGCTGCTCCACTTCCCATGCTGGGAGATGCCTCTGGTCCCCTTATAACTCACATAGCCTTTGCATAGAGGAGGCCACTTCCAGGAGCTGACTCACTCACCTCCCACAGAGGAGTCCACAAGCACACAGGGCTCAGCTACAGTCACAGCTGCAAGGGAACACATCCCCATGTTATCGCACAGCCAGGCAGCGTGTAGACTGGGCACAGGCTGAGGAAAAGCAGTCTGGATGTAGATAATATCCTGCTTATGGCTCCTCCATCTTTCTACAAATCTACTTTCCCAGAGCAATGACACACTGGCTCACACTGGACCGCTGAAATTAGCGGAGGATCCCCTGGACAGCCTCAGATGAAGGCCTCTCTGTACTCCTTTAATTCTCCCAGGAAATAATGACTTTCTGTTATTAAATAATGTAAAATGATTGAGGTGAGTCATAAAGCATTTGTATTAACACTAATGGATCCATGATTAATTTTTTCTTTATTTTATTATTATAAAACTTGTCTGTATTGCCCCCCATCCTCCCCATCACATTTTGTTCTCAGGGGAGGTAATCAAGACTTCACTTGAATTTCTCATTACTTGAAAGGCTCTGCATCACAATATGATAATGGGACAGTTTCATAATTACAATTAAAAAAAAATCAGAGCAAGAGAAAACTGGAGAGGTTTTCAGATGCTTTTGTCTTTCAGTCACCCAGAAATTAAAGAATTGCTTTAAAAACATATTTAAAAAAGAGAAGAGGGCAGTTTTGACTTACTGTTATGCAAAAACTATTGTGCCTGAGCTTCATTTTGGGAAGTCCATCCTCCCTCCTTACTTCCTTAGACTACCTCCTCCCTCATTTTTGTTTCTTTTCTTTTTTCCTTTTAGATAAAGTACTAGGCAACATTAACTTCCAATAAGATGCAAAACTAGACTGGTAACTCTTGCATTTTACCACTGACTTCCTTAAAGGCAAATTACCCACTTTGTGCCTCCGTTTCCCATTTGCAGTGCAAGACACTATGGGAGCTAAGGCTATTTTGCAACTTTTACCCAGAGGAGATCTACAGGCTTATACAACATATTTTAAACCCTGCCTTTAGGAACAGGATGCAGGTGGCAGAGATGAGCAGAATTAGCCCTGTTCTCTGCTAACAAGCTTTGAGATCCCATAGGATATAAGGCTGGATTAGATCTGACAAATAATAATGATTACTCTTATTATTCCTTCTAGAACTGGTCTAAGACCTCATCAGCTAGAGCTATGTCAAAGTGGCAAGACATTATGTTTATGTGGGACTCCGAAAAAGCTGGAATTTCTGTCTGAAAATAAGAGTCCTTTGCTGGGCAGAAAAACCACATTTTCTGCTGGGAGCATTGCCCTCTCAGGCCCCAAGTGCATTCCCTACACAGCACGAGCTAGTCATCCTGATGCCTGGGGTCCCTTCTCAGACTGGCTTATGACTCCCTTGTGTGACCAGAGGCACCCTGCAGTAACCACAGTGTGCCTCAGTTTGCCTACTACTTCCTCCACAAAGCCCTTCACTGCCCTGAGGGTGAAGCTGCACAGCAAGACTCTCAGCAGCGCATGCAATGCTCAGAAAAGGTGGAAGGGGGCAACCACCCCCCCAAAAAACAGCCTGCTGCTCCATCACAGCACAGCCTGCATTGGCTACAGCAGGGACAGAGGGTCCCTCTCCCCTGCTTCATCCTCATGACGAGGCCAAGCAGCTCCTCCCTGGCCACAGGGAGAGACTCTGGCTCTGCAGGAAGGTGATTCCCCACTAGCCCTCATGCTGCTCATGGAACACAGCCCTTTTGTAACAGCCCTGAGGCCCAGCTAAGCCCCCAGCAGCCTCACCTCTGTGACTGGCAGAGGAGCACAGGCAGGGAAAAGGAGGCTGTAACAACAGCCTTTGCCCACTTTCAGCTGGCAAAATTGGAGAACTCAGACTAAGCCTTTACATCTTACCTGCCCAAAATCAACAGAGCAGCTACCAGCAACAAACACACCAGCACCACTGTAAGGGGCTATCTGCCCAGCCAGCTTTTATAGCTGTGCCGTGAGGTAGGGCTGGATGGGATTGGTTGGGGTGAACAGGTAGCAGCAGCTCATTGGCCAGTGAGGGAGCTGCCTCCCGCCCCCCCACCTGGGGAGCAGCCATTTTGCCCTCAGGGGCAGCTGTGTTTGTGAGAGGGGTGTTGTGGGTTGTTTGAGCTTGAGTTTTGAGGTGGGTGTATTGCTGCTCCAACTCCTCCCTGAGGTGTTGCATGGGTCCAGACGCTTTGGTTTTGTGCTTGGTGTCAGAGGGGTGCCCAGGCATCTCTCTTCCTTGCCCTGGTTCCAGCTCTGAAAGGCAGCCTGGTTGCTCAGGCTATAGCCCTTGGAGGCAGGACTGGCTCCCTGAGTGTCAGCCCAGGGCCCTGGCCTCTGGCAGGACCCGATTAGATGCCGCTGTAAAGCAAATAATGCCAAAATGCAAATAACGGCAGCAGCAAGTTCTTGATTAAATACGAACAAGCGCAGAGGATTGCTTATGTCACTCACCCTGCTCCTCTCTGTCCTCCATCTGTCTGCTTCCCTCCTCCTCCATCTCTTCCCCCAGCCATCTGTTTAGCACTCTCCCTCCTTCTCTTCCCTCCTTGTCCCCACACCCCCTTCCCTTTGCAGCTGTTTCATTTTGAGTGGGTCCCAGTTAGCTGCTCCTCTCCCTGCTTCCAGGCTGGGCCAAGCCCAGCATTGTGTATTGGTGGTTCAGGCTCCCTGGTGTTAGTCTGGGCTGTCAGTGGGGATGTTATGGCAGTGCAGGAAAGCTGAAGACAGAGGGTTCTTGCTCCTCCACATGCCCCGGGAACATCTCCCTGGCATCCTGCTCTGTGGAGCTGCTGGTGGGGACTGAAGTGGAAGAGGGCGTTTAAACCAGGTTGGCAACACTGGTTGCCCTGCTTATGCAAGGAGATATTTCATAATTTTGAAGAGTCAGCCACTTTGAAGTGGGTCCTGGGGCAAGAAAATTTCATAGTGCTTCCCTGTTAATCTGTGGGACACCTGGTCTCAGAATCCCATTTGGACCAATGGCAAAACAAAGCTAAAACAATTAATGTTTGGCCATGCATGTAGGTAGTTAAAATATTCAGTGGTCACAATGGGAAAGATCAAACCCACCCCCTCACGAGCCTGTTGGCTGTCTTGCAACATCATTTACACCAATGCAACGTTTGCGCAAACTGCTTCTGAATCAGAATAGTGGCCTTTTGGCGCACCTTGCAGGGTTTTCTTTGCTTTTCTCTGGAGTGAACGATAGCACGAGGCAAAGGCACTGGAAAAAATGGGCATTAAAATCTATGGAAAGGACATAGACCTCATTGCTCCAGCACATCACCTACATCTTCCCGGAGGGTGGGAAGGATGCCTGCTGCCTGGCTGGGTTACCACCAGTGCTCCTGCTGCAGGGGATTTGCGTGCTACCATGGAAGCCAACAAAACTGGCTGCTGCCAGAGACAGAGATTGGGTTTGATCCAGACTGGCAAATCCAGGGTTCCTATAAAAGAGCTGAATAAGGACCCTGCGTCTGACAAGAAGGAAATAAAACTATTGGATTGTTGGCTTTGATAAATCCTTTCCCTGACACATTCCTCAGACTTTGTCTCAGCCAAGGATAATGGTATAGAGAGAGAGACAGTGTCCTTTTTCTCTGGTGATTTAAATACAGTGAAACAACGACATGATATCAACATAAAGCTGTTAGAAGAATAACCTGACTGCGCACCTTCTTTCTAGAGTCTCCAGGGTGGAATCAGTTTAGATTGATGCATGATAAAGGAATGAACCTGTTGCCTGAATGGGGTGGCTCTTCATGCAATAGGCAGAGCTGTTATCAGACCTGTTAAACAAATAAAGCTGTGAAGTGCAGACATATTGTCTGAAGCACACGCACAGCTTTCCAGGCAGCTGAGATCTTAAGGAATCCTTGATAAAGGAACAAGCCTGTTCAAGTTAATGGATATCCTCGGGTGATGCTTGGAGAGGATGTGTGAAGCGAATGGGGATCTTTGCAGCGGCTGCTGATGCACATCCCTCCCTGCACAAATACGCCCTTGTTCATGGGAGCGCTGGCTTCTCTGGAGCAAGAGGAAGAAGAAGGGGACGTTACTGCACACACAGGGCAGGAGGTGGTGATGGATGAGCCAAGCTGACAGGAGTAGCCTCAGCCCTGCTCAGTGGTAGTAGCAAAGGAGCATTTGGGTTGTCAGGGGTGGTGGACCTACAGCTGCACCTTTCGACAGAAACAAAAGAGCTCGCAGAGCAAGGAGGAATACAGAGGGGTCATGGCCGAGTGCTGCTTTGCCCAGTGTCCCACCTCCAGTGACCAAGTTGCTTGGGGAAGGAAAAAGAGGAGTGATACAGGATTTCTCCCCAGCAAATGTCCTCCAGGTGAGCATCTTTCAGGAACCTCTTCAGTCAGAGGCTATCCAGAATGTCCCACTGAACACCTCTATCCTTAGCCCATGCTGTAGTATCCGCAAAGCAGTGCCCTGACCTTGAGATCTTCCATCTGGTAACAAGAACCAGATGCCAAAGTTAGCTTTCAAACCAGCTTCACGCCTCCTTCATGTCACAAGCATCTTTGGACTTTGTCCTCATTTGCCCCAGCTTGAGTGAGAAGAAAGCCACGCTCCCTTCAACTGGGTTTCTAGCAACAACAAGAGAACAGTAATTTCACTGCAATGTTTTTCCTAAGGAAAAAAAACCTCACAATTTGTTTGTCTGCCTGTGACAGGGAGAATTTTTCACATTACCATCAGCCCTAGAGTTCATTCACCTATTGGAAAGATGTCCAGCTTCGAAGGATGTTTAATCTTATTTGAAAAGAGATAATTAGGAAAACACACACAAACACATGTGCCACACACTCACAGTCTCATTAGAGACTGCTTTCTCCTTCAGCTGAGGAAAAGGTTTTATTTTGATGGTGGGGATGAAGGTGCTTTCATGCTTTGTTAAGGTGTGCGTGTGCATATGTGTGTATCCATGTGCATCTGTAGATGCATATTTATGTCTCTGAAGGGGAGAGGTTTTTAACTTGTCGAAACCTGTGAAATTCCTCATCCTGGTTCCGTTTTTGGAAGTGGATTTTGATGAGATCTCTCCCGTCACTGCGGAGAGAGCATCTAATCACACTGTACAAAGACAGCCACAACTGACAATGCGTCTTCCTCTTCCAGCAGAAAGGAAGAGGGGGACAAAATGAATAATTCAAATGATAATTAGCAGTGTAATTATTCCTGTTTTTAGAGTAACCTACAGGACAGAACATCAACGTATGAGTCACTGGCAAAGTATAAACAGAAATAATTTGGAAGATGCTGTCCTGATGCTTTAGAAAGGGACTTGTCAGAAACTTTCTCTTCTGATCTCACATTGGCATCAGGAGTCCCCTCCAGCTGCTCCCTGTAAGGTCAAAACTGGCATCAGTCATCTGGAGCAGAGAGAAGGGGGGCTTCAAAAGCAGTGACAGGCAGTGAGGGCACGCAGGGAGGACACAGGTTGGTAGAGCTCTCAGAGCAGGGAGCAGAGATGAGGCCTGTCACCTGAACACCCATAACACCAGGCACTGGTTTGGGCTTGATTCAGGCCAAGGAACAGTCTCTCACTACATGTCTGCGCAGCCTGGTGTAGCAGATCCCAGTTGCAGGTCTGGCTTTGATGCACTCCAGTCCTTGAAATAATGATGCCCAGAGCTCAGATCTCCGGCATGCACCAGGGATGGAGATCTGCAGGTGCTGAACTATGGAGTAGGAAGTGGGGGGTGTGTGTGGGGTGTGGTTATCCCTCCATTTTAGGCTGAATTAAGAGGGGAGAAGGTAAAAACTCAGTCTCAAGGTGTCCACACTGTGCTTGGGAAGAGCCAAACCCTCTGTACAGGACAGAGTTGTCACATACCTGATGCTGCTCTAATCCTTTCTGATAGGGATACATACAATAGCTCTGGACTTCAGCTACAACTCAGATCTCTGCTTAACCAACAGCCTTAACAATCTTCCAAACTTGAAATCACTTTTGCTTTTTTAAAACCTGGAGCATCTCTCTTTAACAGGAAACATGAAACCTCCGTGGCTAGAGCAGCTCCCGTCCAAGGAGACACTGAGGCAGCAGCAGCAGCCTGTAAAAGCGAACAGCGGGATGCCTCTTGGCACTGTAACACAAGAAGAAGAGAAGAAAGATGTCTTTAATTTGCCTGGTAATGATCAATATAGAATCAAATCCGACCTTGAATTTTAATGGCTCTGTACTAATAGAAAGCCACTTGCAGATGGATGGAGGAGGATCAGAATAGCCTGGGGGAGGGAGGGCTGGGTGGTCCAATGCACAGCACGCTCAGCACCCTGTGTGGCCAACCCCTGCTGCCATGGATGTGCTTTTCTGGGGCTGGCAGAGGAAAAATCGCTCTGGGGTGGCAGTGGCTGGGGATGGGCCATTGTGGGCGCAGGAGGCAGCGTGACCCAAGGCTTCCTGGGTTCCCCCAAGCCCTGTTTCATCCAGCAATTTCAAAGCACTGTTTTAAAAGCAAAGGAATTTACAGACATGAAAACTGAGTCAAGAAACAGGTAAGTCCTTGGCCCAGGGTCATGTGGCAGCACCCAGAGCAGAAGCAGGTCTCCCAGGCCCATGTGGCACCCTCCCCATGACACTGGGGCCTCTTCATTGCTCCCTTTGACATATATTAGATGCTGTACAGAGAAGATGACTCAACTCCTGACCCAAGGCACCGACAGCATTTGCAATTGGCAGAGACTCCTTAATAAGAGGAAAAACAAAGAATGCGTATATATATTTATATATATAAATAAATAGAGATGAGATTGACCAGTTGAAATTATACAGCAGCTGTTAACATTGGCATCTTTATTTGCTGCATCAATTGTATTTGGTTTAATCTTGTTCCCACAACGCTGAAAACATTTGACTCATCTTCTGGGTTTTTTGTTGATATAGAATCATTTTGACAGTTATCCTGTTGGCTGTTAATAAATATCTGCGCTTTCTATAATCAATCATAAAACAAATCCAATCGCCTTTTCGCTTTTTATTTGACCTTAATCCTAACAAATCTCCCACTGTTTTATTGAATTTACTCATGAGCCAGCAGAAGAAGAAAGAAAAAGAGAGGGTATCCATTGATGCCTGTCCATCTGTCTAAGGCAAAGATAGTCTAGAGGAGCTGAGATGGAAACCAGAAAAATACTCATCTGTAGTCTGACACTGTCTGTTGAATCACCCCAGCCAGATCCCTTTGCCTTTTGTGTCTTGCTTCCCCTCCCAGAGGACAGAGTAAAACTGCAGGGAGCAGAGCACCACATTTTTCTCTCCCTTCAACCAAGGATTCACAAGACCAGCTGTCTTCTGTCGACCACACAAGAAAAGGAAGTTATCTCGCTTCTCCAGGAGCTGTGGGAAGGACTTCTCCTTAGTGGTCTCGTCTGGACTTTTAATGTTCACCAGTCTGCAGGTTTCCCCCTTCCTTTGCCTCTGACAGTCAGGGGGAGCAGAGTGGTACAGCTGTGGTGTGGGAGATCTGGTTCTTGTAATGCAGCTGAAACGAAGTGGAGGGAGCTGGATGGCACAGGGTGCTCCATCCGGCGCATTCCCCACCACGTGGCCATTCTTGCTTGTGTGACGTCAGTGTTTTCTTCCCTCTCTCCCCTCCCAGACTTCTGCCTGCAAAAACAATCCACTGAGCACTTCAAAACTGCCAGTGAGATGAGGCTTGCTTCTCAGCACAAATCCTGTATCACGTGGTGGGGAGGGAGGATGCAACAGCACTCTTCTGCTCTTAAATCAGGCCTGGATCTGCCCTTGCTTACCACCACCCCAGGAGCCATGAGGATGCTTTACGAGCAGTTCTGGTACGGTTTCTACTTTGCAAACGTTTCCCTTCCTCCTTCCCTAACAGAACAGGATTCAAAGTTCATATGTAAAAATAAATAAATAAAAACAATCCTGCAGTTAATGGAGAGGGGGGGAAATAAAAGCAGGAGAAGCAACTTTGTCCTTTGGTGCCAACAGCACCAGGCTCCTGCGGTTGGAACCCCAATGAGAACCAAAGTAGCTTCATCATTATCTAGCTGCAAATGGCAGCTGCTTTGCCAGCCGCTGCTTGGGCGGGACGGTCTCTCTTACAAGAGCAGGAAGGGAACAGTGGGGCGGGGAATTAAAATATGGGCTACAAATTGGAAACGGCAGGGGGCAGAGGGGGATTCAGCTTAGCCGGCAGACGCCCAGTGTGCTCCCTATTTATGCTATGCCAATGACTTTGCTCTCAAGCAGCTTGCAGGAGAGAAAGAAATACATATATCTTGCAGCTTGCCTTGGCCCAGGAAATTCCTGCACAAGCCAATGGCAGGAGAGACTGCAGTGCCATAGGTCAAACAGTGGTGCAACAGCCCATCTGCAGCCATGAATTACCTGCCCTTGTGCAGGTTGCTCTGTCCAAAGAATATGCCTATGGATGAGGAATTGGCTGGGGAGGAAGGGTAGATGGAGCAGTGGCTGCATCCCCTTATGGTATTGCAAACCCCATATGAGGTTGAGCCCAGGCTGAAGACAGGATTTGACCTGTCAAAGCTCATCCCCAGCCTTATCTCACACTGAGGGGAACCTGACCTTAAATTTATGCTCCTCTGTGACCTTGACACCTGTGTGTCTCAGTTTTCTTTCTTTAAAATGGGAATCAGTGCCCAGCACTCAGAGCACCAGCAAGATGAACATGCGGAGAGGTGCAGAGTGCTCAGACAGGCCCTCCCTGGAGCTGCAGCCCCTCTGCATCTGGATGTCCCTTTGCAGCAGGACTCTGTCCTTGTCTCTGGTTCTGTGGCCCCATATCACCCCCAACTGGACCAATAGGCCTGCACTTGGCACACACTGCCAGGAGAGAAGCACGCAAAGGAGAAGGCAAATAGTGCCTGAGAGGTGCCTCCCTAGTACAGCGAGGCCTGAGAGCAACCAGAAATAGAAGCACGGGGCCATGAATTAAACACGCTGCAATCTCTCATCTGTCTCCAGCAGGGAGTTCAGCTCAGGGCAGATTGCTCCTCCGCTTGAATGGATGCAGGGGTGCTTCCCTGGGAAGGCAGGGCATGGATCAGCAAGTGCCCTACCCCACTGGTTTGAACAGAAGCACTTCCTGCGAGTGTCCCCTTCCCATGCCAACCTCACCTTCCTGGCACTGCTAGGCTCTTTGTGACAATGCTGACCAGTCCCGGGCATTTCCCAGCTCCATACCCTGAAGCATCCCCCAATGGGATCTGCTGCCCAAGGGCCAGAGCTACTAGTTTCCGCTACACGTCCCAACTGGGAGACCACCGTGCCTGACCATACAGAAGCAGGTGTGCTGCAAAGGGGGACTAGGGCAGTACAAAATGCTTGCAGCTCAGCTGGGCACACTCCTAAGACTTCAGCAAAGGGAGGCTGTCCCTGGGGAACGCCCTGCATGACCAAACCAATGTGTAATAATGTGACAGGCAGCCAATACGAAAATAGCCAGGACTTCAATCTACAGGCTTCTCCTATGGCAGAGGACGGTATCACCCTGTTATTTATGGTGCTCCCAGCCTCGGAGGGGAGCACAGGGCTGCGCTTAACATCTTAAACTGACATTGGTTGCAATTATTGCTCCTGTGGACACAAATCTCTGCTGGGCACGATACACAGGTAGGTGCTCACCCCACCAGCAAATTCCCCAATTCCTGGAGGCACAGCAGTGGTGAGCCGTGGTCCTGCCAACTGCTGCTTGGGTGGGAGGGTGGCACAGGCAGGAGGAAGGGCTCAGCCCTGGGGCCAGGCCACCCAGCTCCACTCCTCCTGCCAGGCTCCCTCCACTCTCAACAATTGTCTCAGTTCCCTTCGGTGGCACTGAGGAAGGACCAGCCTCTCCCAGAGGCAGGCAGACGTCAGGGGAACATCACTTGGGCGGTGGATGATTAGCTTTGCTGACAGCTGTCTCAAGCGGATGTGATGGATGGTGCCTCAGTCGGCCCGAGCGCCGGAGTCTATCGCGTGTCTCTGAAGTCCACCAGACAGCAGAGCTCACGAAGGATTAGCCACGTGCATGCCCGCAGCCCCCAGGGCTTGAGACAACTCCAGGAGTGACGGGGAAAATGAAGGAAGTAATTTAGAGCCTAACGAGGGGAAATC
The DNA here is from genome assembly GCA_013389945.1 of Fregata magnificens. Classification (NCBI taxonomy): domain Eukaryota; kingdom Metazoa; phylum Chordata; class Aves; order Suliformes; family Fregatidae; genus Fregata; species Fregata magnificens. Next base: position 187,038 of record WAAD01007775.1, read on the forward strand.
CACAAATCCCGGGCTCAGCCTGAAAGCTGGTTGCTTGACAAGGGGCTTGATTTTCATCTGGTTTTGCAAACGCTCTGAGCAAGTTTTCCTAACTCATGAAGGGAAACACATGGGGATTCGGCATTGGGATGGCTTCTCCCTCCCATCTCTAGCATCGCTTCATTAACTGACCTCGCAGAAGATGCACAGCATTTTCAGTTCACAGATAAAACACATTTGCGACATGGCTCACACATGCGCATGCCAGATGGCATGTGAGGACACAGTCAATCGTGTAGATTGGCTACATGCAATTAGGCTACAAATGCAGCTTGCACACTGACCAGCTGCAACAAGCTTATATATTGCTGTTAGTCAGCTCAGCCTTGCACACACTAGAGCACTTACCTTGGTCCTTGGGGACAACCACACTCCCATTCCCTGCTCCTCTTCTCCTTTTGCTGCCTGCAGGCAGCAGTCTCCCCCTCTACATGTACCCAGGTCACCTATGATGCTTGTGGACATGACTGCCACATCCATCACACACAACTACGTGCAAAGTGTGAGCATGGACACTGGTATAATACCGGTCCCACATACACAGTGATATTTTTATGTGCATCAAACAGCCACAGGGTCCCTCGTCTGGAAATCGCAGCTAAGATACGCACATACATCTTGGGGAGGGGACAGTGCTTGGATAACCAAGAATACGAAACCCAAGGACAGGAGTACCACATACTGCTCTCTGTAGGGATTTCTGGGCAAAGGGATCCTACAAACAACCAGTCCAGACAAAGCAGGGGTTTGGGGAGCCCCAAATTCTCTGCTCCTCTCTGTCTGTTCTTCTTCCTCACTTGAAAAGGCCTTGCCTGCCCCTGCAGAAGCCCTGTCTGCTTCGTCTCCCTCCTTTTCATTGGCTTAATTGGCCGCTGCCTTACCGGGGGAAATCTCACCCTGGCTGTCAGCCCCGAGCCGTGCTTACCAGGCTCCAAAAGCTACTGGGAAGGCGCTGACATGGGGAAGGGTTTTTAACCTGTCACAGAGGCAGCTGGGGAAAGGAGCAGGACTCGGCTGCCTCTAATTGCTCTTTGTGCAGAGGTGCCTTGTTTGTTCGATTAATTTGGAGCCATCAAATGCCAGAGCTCAACAAGCAGCTGCTGAGAGGGGGGATTTTTTCCTCTCCAGAAGGGTGGGATATGCAAAGCCCCTTCTTTCCTTGAAACAATCTCACCTCTTGGTCTTTATAGGCATTAACACTCATTGTGCCCTTAGTGTGAACTGTATTGAAATGCATCTGTAACGTTTTTTTCCCCCCAAAGTCACCCAGAAGGTTAGTGTCAGAGCAGGATGGAAAATGCTAGTCCAGACCCAGGAGTTAAATCCTGGAGGCTGTGCTATTTGGCCAAAAGAAATGCCTATTTCCATTGATAAATTAACAGATATTTACAAAGTAACAAATATTCCCTCTTCCCCAAGGCTGCAAATCCCAGACCCAAATTGTCCTCCTTGTTAGCAAGCAAAATGCTCTCCACTCCCGATCTCTAAACGTCATGCACCGGCCCTAGGAAACACGCAGCAACCACCACAGCCTAGAAGGGGGAGAAGGACTCCTTGCTCTGAGACATAAACCCGTAAATCAGAGCAGAATGTATTTCCTCTGCCTGGATTTCACAGCTCTCTGTATGTTAATTTGGCCAGTTGCACTCTCCACACGCATCGTGCCGGGAGCCCCTTTCAGCAAGGTCCAGGATTTGGCTTTTTAGAGGAAATAAAATAAAATAATACAAAAAGCCTTGTTTCGGCTTGCCTGTTCACAATCAAATTTTCCCCGAGCATGGGCAGCAGCCTTATGAGCCATTTCTGTGTGATAGCTCGGGTTTTAGTCACGTAGATAATGAGTTTGGCAGGAGGTTAATAAGTGTCAACTGAAAGATAATTTAAGAGTTGTAAAGATAAATTTGTTGTGCGCTCTTTTTCTGTGTGTGTGGTTAATATCTCAGTGCCCATACACAAGCACACACATGCAGTGCACAGGCTGGTTTCTAAGTCCATAATCTATATGGTTTTCTTTTATTCCTTGAGGTATTGTAAATATCTAAAAGTCCCAGCGAAAATCCTGCTGCATGTAAATTCCCATCTGCCCTTTTTTTTTTTCCTTTCCTGCGCAAAGCAATTAGATTAACACAAGGGGGGAAAGAGAAGAAAAATGAAAAGAAAAGGAATAGAGTTTTAGAAGAGTGGCTTTTCCTCCCCAATACAATGCTCAAGCTGAGAATTTGCTTGCAGGCTGGACAGAGATGTGGCCCTTATGCAGAGTTTTGAGGTAGAAAGGGGGTCTTTGAAAAGGGTCTTCTGGGTTTGGGCAGCTGTTTTTTCTTCTTCTTTTTTTTTTTTTAACTTTAAAGTGGGTTTTTCCTTGAAAATAACCTCAGTGTTGCCTCACTGTAGCCAAACTAATGCATGCTTCCAGTGCAGTTGGTGCTTGGCTGGAGCTTGTGCAAACCAGGGCTCAGGACACTTGTGCCCAGGGACAACAGGAGTCAAAATCCCCCGTGGGGATGTGGCTGAGGATCCGTTCTACCCAAATACCCCACAGAGCAGCATGAAGGTCTGGCATGTCCCTTCTAACCCAGCTTAGGCTACTTGGAAGTGATTTTCCCTGCTAACTGATTTTTTCTATCTCTCTGAAAGCTCTAGTAGAGCTTGAGCCTCCATGTTTTAAACATCAGGATCAATGCAATACTTAGCAAAAGATATAACTCTCCCTGCACCTCAGACAGGCAGAAGATACCCAGGACAAAATAAGCCATCAGTGCTCAAGGGAACTTCACCTGCACGAGCCATCGCCGGGGCGAAGGGCCCTTCCCAGGTCAGCAGGCATTTTGGCTGCACCCCACGAGGAGCTAATCAGCACCGAAATGCTACGCTGGGCCTTGCCTTCCTCCCCTGCTCCGCTCCATCCCACCCTCTTCCTAATCCCTTTAAAGCAGAATGCTTTAAGAAGGATTCGGTGGTGGATGCTGTGCGGCAGGGGTGAGAGAGAGGACGGCAGGGCTTTATCACAAGTATCAATATGATACTGTTCCATAAAACAAACCCCCCGAAGTTAAAGATTATTTACATTTTAGATACGGGTAACAACCATAATCTATTTGATTAGGCGAGTCTTGAATTAAGTACCAAATTTATCTCTTTACATTGTCAAACTTAATAGTAGTTTAAAGATAAACCTCATTGAAACTCTGCCTTCCCTGCTGGGCTAATTAACACCCATTTAGGCTCTTAAACCTTTGATGGGTGTTTCTGTTCCAGTGCTTTCGTAATAGGGGAAGCTGCTTTAATAAATCAGAGAAAAATCTTGGCCTAGCAGCACGAACCAAAAGGCTCTCTGACCAGGTGTGATGGGTTTCCAATGCGGTAAGGGAGATAAAAGCACTTTCTTGATTAAATACTGCCACCAGGTTGAACTCGGAGTTTTCAGGGGCTGGTACTACTACCACTGCTAATGTGTGCTGAGGGTTTTACTGTGAGGTTGGTCCTGTAAAATGGGCCAGATCGAGGGAGAAACTCAGCCAGAGTGTGCTGAACTCAATGGGTGGCTGCCCGTGCATTTGGTGGCTTTGGATATGGGTAAATGGACATAGTCTACAGAAGACCGTGAGGACTTCAGACTCTCCTCGATGGGGAGATATTCTGGTAAAGCAGTGCCTAAGTAAGGGAAAGTGGGAATTTAACATGCTGAGGCAAAGAAGTCCTGAGTGAGCTGTGACTGCTGGAGTATGTTGGGCGCTGTAATAGGATCAAGCCCACTTTTGCCCTACCAGAATTGGGACTGGTGGACCCAACTGGGGGTTACAGCCATGAGCTTTTCTGACACCCCTTGGATACTGCTTGTGGTCTGTATTTGGCTTTTTGAGGAAATGCCCGGTTACTCTTTTGAGTGGCTCAGTCTGGATTCCTTTTGAGACAGGAAAGAAACCTGCTCCTGGCTCCTCCACCCACACGTGAGCTTAACCCTGTGCAAATCCTGGTGCCCCAACCCATCTTCAAGCAGCAAGTGTCTGAGAGCATCAGTGGGGGCATTTGTCCTGGGCTGCAGCCACAACCATTGCAAACTGGAGACAGAGCCAGAGAAAGAGGGCAGGGAACTGTCTAAACCTCAAATACCCCAAAACACTTTGGCAACTCCTGCTGTAACACCAAAGTTGTGGGGTGCCGAAGCCCCCCTCTGCTGCCCCGGGCAGCAGACAGGGACCGGGGTGGCTCCTTGCTGTTGCCCAGGGAGAGCAGCTCCCAGAGCCCCAGTCTGCTTTAAGGAGCGAGAGCAGGGCAAGGAGAGATGGTGCCACATTTAATTAGCTCTCAGCAAAACCAGATTATTCTTAACATTAAACTAATCTTCAAAAAGGGAACCCTTTAAATGAAAAGAGAAAGTGCAAGGCTAGGAAACCATTAATTGATTCTTTATTCATTAACCTTTGCAAACCACTCAAAAGAGCTGAAAAACGACTTCCTTTGGAGCAAGGGCTTATGCAGGGGTTGAAGGAGCCTCTCGTAACCTAGAATACACAGGGCAAGAGAGGGGACGGTCCCAAACCACTCCTTGTTTTCCTAATCGGAGAGCAATTCCTCACACTGAGTCCCTGCTGTAAACACCACTGATCTTGAACATGCTCATCTGAAACCACCCTGGATCCACGACAGCTTCTCTGATATTTAATCTGTAAACCTCAAGCTTCTCAGGCCCATCATTGAGCCTAGCAGCTCAAGTCTCATGATAGTTATTTTTCCTTTTTCAATCCAGAGCTTCTGGAGTCAAGGGATTTGCATTAAAAAACAAGTCCTCGCTAGACGAGATTGTGAAAAGCAGTTTGCAAAGGGCTTTTGGGTTTAAAAAAACCCCAACCACCCAGAGCCAAGTGAGGCTGACAACAGTATACTAAAATCCAGATATAAAATCTCCAGTTTAGTCACTAAAATGAATCAAGTGGGGAAGGAAGATGAGCTGCTTGGAGAGAACCAGCACCGTGGGCACTTGGGCTGGGAGCACCTTTTTGTGGTCACCCAGAGAGTCAGCAGGAAGATGGAGCAGTTCCCATCCACCCACTGTCCCTGAGCATCATCACGCGTGGCCGCAGGTCTCTGTCCTGCTCCCCTGCCTGGCCACCTCTCAGCTCCCAGTCCCACAGCCCCTCGTGCCCCTGAAGGCAAAGGTCTGGCATTGGCTTATTTTGCTTTGCGGAGGCTTTTCCCCGGGGAGCTCTGCACGCCCGCCGTGCCCACCTTCCTCGGGAAGGCGGACAAACAGCGGCAGTTTCCATAGTCACTGGGGAAGAGAAGAAAGAAAACGCCTGCCTAGTCAATGGCTGCCAAATTGTCTTTTGTTTGTGCCTAGCAGCACTTGGATTTTCCCTGATCTGAAATGACACTTTTCTCCCTTTCTGGGGTCTTGTTTTCTGGGTATTTGATTCTTGTGCCAGGGCTTGGATGGAAACCAATGCCTAAAAGCCTCCTCCTATAAACTTTGGAATTAACAACGCTGTTTCCCTGAACTCATCAGCATGGCAGGGCAAAAACCTAGAAGCATTTTTTCTCTTCACACAGTTTAGACAGAAGGGAACCAAACCCTTCATGGGAATGCCTGATCCAGCCTCTCTCACTGGATCCAAACCTGGAGATATGGTACCTGCAAAGCTCAGATGACATTTGGATGTTCCCATCTGGGGTAACTATGGACTCACCTGATATGCCACGAACTCAGTGCTTTGGGGACGTGTCAGACCAACGAAAGGCTGCATCAACCAAATTGCTCCTGTTTGCAGGAGGTGCTGGGTTTGCTGCAGAAGGACTGGAGGAACCTGTGTCCCCCAGAGCCCCGGACCATGCTGCCCCATGGGCTGAGTATACACATCTTTGTAGCTGGAAGCATTAAAAGATTTGTGCACTCCATGAACGTGGGACATGCAGCGCACACTCGTCAGCATATCTGTACTGCACCGACCTCTCAGCATGGGGATGAATTACAGCCTTAGCATGTGTTCAGCAAAAAATTCATCTTTCCCAAATATCCCCCTGGCAGAGATCAGGTGCTTGGAAAGTCACAGGTCCTGATCTTAAACAAAACTGCCACAAACCACCTTACCCTCCTGCACATCTCCCGTGTAGCACAAGGGCCATTTCCCCATCGCTGCTTAGCATCCTCCCTCCGCTCCCGGGCTCTGTCCTCGCTCCCCTGATTCCCCCTGCTTCGCTCAGCGTTTGAAGCTGGGTGTTCTTTAAAGCAGTCTCTAATGATACTCCATTGATCTCAATTATCCAGAGACAACTCTCAGTTATCCTGAGGCCGATTAAGCAGGTTGCAGATTAATCATAGCTTGCTAAGTGCCCCCTTCATCCCCCTCACTGGTTCCTTACGTCTTGATTTTGTCCTTTGAAAGAAAACACACAAGACACCGTGTGCTCCCATTTCCCATAACGCAAGTCGTAACGGTGTCTTTGCTGTATCTGGCTTCTTCAACCTGATTATTTACCTGGACACGTAAGACTCAGCTGGTATTTTTGTTGCTATTTCTTATTTCCATCACTGCGAGCTGTGCACCCAGGAAAGCAGGGGAAAAAAAAAAAAAGCCTCCAAAGAAATTCTTGTCTTCAAATTCAGGAAATTTTCTCTGTTGAAATGGAAACCCCTCATCAAAGAGCCCTGGGGAGCATTTCACCTGTGTTTCAATGTTCAGATCTGGCTCACCCCAAACTTGCATGGTTGGTGGTGCCCAGGAGGAAACCTCAATACTTGACTAAAGGACTGAGATGCTTTGGGATGCTCCTGTAGGGAGAAGCTTGGAAGGGATGGGAGCTTTCTGGACACCTGGAAAGCACAAAGTGCAAGGATTTCCCCTCCATGCCAGGCAGTCACCCGCTTAGAGGCAGCGCAGATCAACCCCAGGCTGCGTGCAGGCAGGCCAGGCTGAGGGCACAGCCCTGGCCATGAACCTGCACCCCAGGGGACACACATGTCCCATCAGTGCCAGGCAGGGCTGCTTGGGGATGAGCACAGAGCTGGGTGGCCTCTGCATCTCCATCCCACCACCCTCCTGCTGCCAACCGGCGATGCTCCCAGGGCATGGCTGCACAGGGGGACTGCTTTCTCCTGTTCCTGACAATTATTTTGGCTTTCTCCTAGATTTCACAGCTTTGCAAGACACTTCTATCACAAGGAAGAATGGGTGGAAGGAGCAGGGTTATGCCATGTCTGGGAATTAGGAATATTAGAGCAAAAGACATTGAAACAAAGGAGGAAAAAAAATTTACCAGTAGTACACTGCCCTTCAAAAGCTTGCTGTTTTTCTAAATTATTTTTTTCTTCCTTAAGCTCTTGGCTCCAGTTTACCCAAAAGGAAGAAGGAAAAAAAAGGCAAAAGAAAAGCAGTGAGAGCAGCAAGCCCTGCACTGCTGCCCTGCTCGGGCTGGCTGGCTGCAAGGCGCAGCCCAGGCGAGGTGGTGCTAATGTCCCTGCGCTTTCCAGATTAACCACAAGTGCTTTGTGCAGATAAATTGAAAACCCTCAGCCCTGGAATACAGACTCATGTAGCGGCACTGTCAGGTTAGAGAGGGAGCAGCTGCCTATGGAAAAAGAGATAAAAAGCCGAGACGGAGACTGGTGCGCCTTTATGTCTTGAGCTGTAAGCTAGAGACGGCTTTCAGATGGGAAAACGCAGAACTTCGAAACATATGTATTTATTTATATATTATACACCCACTCATACAGCTCCAGTTATACTAAATACAATTATATAGGCATGCACACAAATATATATATATGCACATACACAAGTGCTAGGAGTATCCTACAACCTCAGGTGCTTGTGCCTCCCTACAGCACGTGTCCGAGTGCTGGCCCGAGCAGCACAGCACCGAGATCAGACCACATGGACACAGAAGCCACGGCGCTGCCATGGCTGCTCCTGCAAACTCGGTGGCAGGAGCAAAAAGCAGAGGAGGAGACGGGGCTCAGGGCAGGCTGGAGGCAGTGCCTGGAATGAGCTGGATGACGGCAAGCCATGCGTGGGGGCGAGCATGCTCCGGTACCCCCGGGTGTCCTCGCTGCCTGCAGCGGGGACACCCTGCTCCTCCATTGACTGCCATTTAATTAATTACCCTTTCCAATTAACTCCTTTACTTCCCTCCTTTCACATATAGCAAGTGACAGTCCCCAAGCCCTCCTTAGCATCCCTTGGCAGAGAATGGAGGCGAGGGTGGTGGGGGTGGGGACAACAGGACCAGCTTCTGGGGGACAGTCACATCTGCTGGATGGGTTGGGAGGAAGGGAAGGAGGAGGACTTCTGGCTCTGTTTCTGCTTTGAGAGTTGAATCACGACAGGGAAAGGCTAACAGCAGAAGTGAAATTATTTCCCATCTTCCCAAGCCTGGCTCGCTCTCTCACACACCCCCACAATCTAGCCCATGATCTTTAAGTGAAACTAGTTTTTATCATTACTTGTTCAATCTAGTCAATCAAAATTTCAATTAATGGCAGGGAATTATCATTCCATTCAGCACAGAAAGAGGTTGGTTTTTTGTTTTCTTAAAAAAAAAAAAAAAAAAAAAAAACATGGCTGTCACGTTGCTGATTCAAGCACTGGGCAGCCTCTGCCAGCACCCCACTATCAGCCGAGCAGTGACGCTGGGGGCTTCCCGGCGCCGCAGGTTAAACCCACCGCTGCTTTTTATAGACAGAAAGCACCGACCCTGCTGATAATTTTTTTTTTTCTTCCTCCTTCCCTAATTTCTCTGTGCTTGCCCAGGACGAAGGGCAACAGCTCACCCTGTGACGGTGAGGGAGGGGAGGGCGAGCGCAGGAGGGAAGGATGGAGAGAGAGGGGGGTTAGAAGAAGAATCCATTTGTAATTACTGAAATAAAAACAAGTCGGAGAGAAATGCAAATGCCTCATGTTGTGAATTACTTGACAGAAGAAGTGACAGCTTTTTATTAGGGTGATAACAGCGAGGAGTTTTAAAATAGAATAATCGGTGCAACAAAAGCAATTTTCATTCTGAATTTTCATTTTAAATGGATGATCTCGTTTTAATCAAGCGAGTCATCACAAAATGCTTTTAATTACCAAAAGTCAAGAGCTATATTGTAATTTTAATGTCTACTTTCAGGCTGATGATTAGATTTATATAAAATGTGTGTGTGTGGGGGGGGGTTGTTGCCCCATTCCTGCTCTCTGTCATTTCCCCCTCAAGTGAGCACAAGATCTGAATTTACCATTCAAAAAAAACCCTAAAAGGCTTTTTGGAAAGTGCACTCACCTTGCCAACAAATACAGAATGGGCTTGAAGCAGAAGATATTTGTTAAAATCTGGGTTTGTTTATTTTCTTCCCCTATCTCCTTCTGTGTTATTTGAAGCAGCTGAGCTGCTAACACAAAGTTCGACTTTTTGTGCTTTTAAAGTCATTCTGGGATGCTGCCGTAAGCCGAGAGATTGGACCACTTCCCGCAGACTCAGAGAAGGATCTGCATCCACCATCTACCATCATGCCAATGAAAAGGCTAATTTCAGGCTCAATTCCAAGCACAAAACCTACCTCTTTAGAAGAAAAATGGCTGAGGCTCTGTGCTTTGTGATTAGAACTGAGACTACATGGCCAGGTCCTCCCTGGCTCTGCGAGGGACTCCTCCGACACCTACCTGAGATTTAACAGTCTCATTTATACCATGCAAAATGGGTGCAAATCAGGAAGGGGAGAAGCTGGCCTTTTTTTTTTTCCCCTGGTACAACCTGCTGAGGTACCTTTTTCCTTACTTTTAAATATGGACGGTTTTAAGATTGAAGACGGTTCATTTGAACGAGCGTGGCTGCAAAAACCAGAAGTGGTCCTGGCCAGCCCTCGGGGGATCCCCCCCGAAGTGGCCATGTTCAATGGGGCTCAGCGTGTGGGTGTCCTTGGTGGAAAGCAGGTGGTTCCTGGGGACTTCAGCTGAGATCTCCTGGACCCACTGGACAAATCTCTTGTGCTGTTTAAATAACCCTGACCTGGCCTGCAGCAACATCCAACCGGTGGGAACGGCTCCAGACCTGGGAGCAAGAGGAAGGCACAGCATCGGGGCCGGCAAGTCCTACCCAGCGCAGGACTCTGGGCTTACCTGCCCCAGCCAAAGTGGGAAGAAGGAGGGATGAGCCCAAGACGCAGCTGGGATGTATGTGGCCATGGGATGTTGCTTTTCAGTGCACAGTGAGAAGGAAACTCAGCAGCTTTCAGCTGTTGGGAGCTCATCTGTCCCTGCTAAGCAAGAGCAAAGGGTGTTTTTGCTGAATTCATGTTTTGTAACCTTCCCCCATCGAGATCTACCCTAATGTCAGAGGGAAATGGCATTGGCTCCCGTAGCAGGAACCGCTCACTCACCCCAAGATCCCACAGAAGACAGCTTGAACTTCACGAGCAGCAGGGTCTGGACAGCATCCCCAGCTCTGCAACCGACTTCCTGCATCTCCCCTCCAAGTCCTTTCAAACTCCGAGTATACCACACCAGCCCTGAAATAAGGAAAACTACTGAGAACACGTGATTTTTTTTTTTTAATCTGTAAGACTTGGAGGCACTGGCTTTCAAAAGTCAGTGTAACAAGCCTGCCTCACGTCCTTTGGCTTTATGTGTCTTTTCCTCCCGTGCTGCACACTTTGCTCCTTTCATGCTGCTGTTCAGACCCAGCGCGGTGAGAGGGGATGAAAGCCATTTGCAAATATGTTCTCAGAAGAAAAATCTGCTCCCGCCCCCCCCATTTAAAAAGCGATTCCTGTTGCTGTGCATTGTTTGCGTGCAGGGATTAAAAACGCTTGAAAGCCTGAACCAGAAAGGAGATGTCTCATTTCTAAATTCTCCATGAAGGCGTGAACGAAGACACAATACGGAGCCAGTGCTGACATGCACAAAACAGCTCATTATATGGGAGAAAAAACAGCACCTTTCACCTCCGACAAGCTGGAAAAGAGAAAATCCCCACCACATAACTTGACCGAAAGCCTCGCGGGAGAGGTGTGAGCATGCTGGAATGCTGGGAGCTAATTGGGAGAGCCTCCACCATCTCAGAGCAGCAGCAGGCGAGAAAACCCATCCTTTTGCAGTTCAATAAATAAAATATGCCAGCAAGAGACTCCTTCCCCATTCCCCTTTAATTTCTGCGGCCCCAATCTGAGCTGAAACCGTGCCCTCCCTTGGCATCGCACCGCATGGCTGAGCAGAACTAGCAGAGCTATCAGGCTCCTGCCCACGCCATCCCTTTGGAAATTTGGGACAAGGCCTTTGGTTAGGTTGGTTTAAAGCTGTGTTAGCAATGCTCACACCATGGGGGCTTGGAAGGGCTGTTTTAATCAATGCTGCTCGGGGTCTCCCAGCCCCAACTGGGCGTGTTGTTGAGGGTTTCTTTGGCCAATGGGTCACTTCAGCAGCCATCTCCAAACCCCTCAAATTAAAACTACTCGTGTTTTTAAACAGGTCCTCTGCCGTATTTGAACGGCTGGTTTATTTTCCCAGGCAGGATTGGCCCAGAAGAGATGCCCTTCCCCTTGTCCTGCCACTGCCTGCGTTTTTTGACTGAGAGCTATGACCATCTTGATGCCTCTATTTATTTTTTTATAGAATTTAATAAAGATCCTCAAATATTCAAACAGTGCAAGCATCAGACACGGAAATTAGCTGAGCCTTCAGAGGCCAGCTTTCTTCCTTCATTAATATCAATAACAACTGTGGAGCTTAATTGAGCCACTTTGGAAGCTGCCTTTGGACAAGCACACGGCAGCAAGAGAAAACTGGGCTCGCCATCATGCCTGCCTCCCCTGCTGTGCCTCCTCCTGCAAGCTCATACCCAAAATCTGGAGGCTGCAGATCGGCAGGAGGCTTGTACATGGGGAAGATGGGGAAAGCTTCCCACCTCGTGCAATGCAGAAAGCCCGGTGAGATACGAGTGAAACAGTTCCTTTGCAAATCTTTGAATCATTTCGACCGTGAGAACCAGAGATTTGCTCATTTTGGGGATGAACACTCGGGGAGAAGCAGGGCGGGAGGTGGGTGCTGCTGTGCACGGCAGTGTGCGTATCCCTGCCTGTACCTATGTCTTAGTGTCTTCCTTATCTAGATCTATTCCAGCTCCAGTACTCAATGCTTTCCCCATTTCATGCCTGGAATTTAAAAGATCTGTGTATTTATCTGCTGCTCTGTTCAAATTACCGACTGGGCTGTGCTCTCCACGGTCTCTCTGGGAACAGGCAAGATGCTACACGGCTTTTTGATCGAAGCAATCTTTCTGTCAAGGTGTTTTTTTCTTTGCACAGGGAAAAAAAAAAAAAAGCTGATTTTTTTAAAATATTTTTTTTTCCTTTCTTATTTTTGCTGAAGAGCATCAACTTGAGGTGAAATATTTCCCAGTGCTGACAAAAGCTTTGATATTGTAATGCCAAACCTGTCAAGCCAAAGCTTTTAACTTTGCATTGTTCTTTTTTTAAAATATTGGATTTGTGACGTTTGTCCTCCTTCCTCTTGCCATGATTGATCCGCCAGTCCTGTTTATCTCCTCCATCTCACTGGGCCGTGGCCTCGAGCCCACTGGAGACTTTGCATGGATTGCCTGGGATTTTGGATGAAGCCAGCTAGTTATTTTCCCTTCCCCTCTTCACCTCTGCTACCTGTTGTTTATCCTCTAACCAGGCCTGGGTGAGTTTTTTTTTCTGAATCCAATTGACCAGAAAATGCACATCCCAGCTTTGTGAACTGGGGTCAAGTTTGGTTAAAAAATAATTTTAATATTTGAAAAGTTCTATCATGAGTCAAAATTCTTCCTCAGCATTTCCAAACCCAAATGTTTCCAATGTGAGGACATGAAAAGTTTCATCTAGAAATTAATTACATCCAGTTGTGAAGTGGCTTGAAAAAGATGATGGAAGTTCTTACACATGGAGAACAAACCATTTTGGTTTTGTCCAACTTACCAAAAAATAAATCTCAGGTCAGTTTTAAATGATGTTTCCCTCCACACCGATGCAACCTACGCATCGGTTAGGGAACGTCGGCATCTATTTCGTGGTCCAACTCTGATCTGAAGGCTCAGCCTGTCCCTCCAGACCCACCACCACCATCCCTCTCCCAAGGCGTTAGTCTAAACCTCTCCCAGCACTGACTCTTCCGTGTTTCTAAATTAACTACTTCTTTTCACTACTTTTCCCTTCAGTCAACAGAAAGAGACTATCTTCTCCGGAAAGCAATTGCAAACACCAAAGCTAAACTTGCTGTGACAGATTAAAACGGGCTCTGTTTGGAGAAAGAAGGAAAAACGCCGCTGCGAAGGTGGTCGCTGCAGCGTTTGACTTGAAGCAAATCCCATAAACCAGGCAGGATGTCAGCTCTGTAACTCCAAATGGGTGCCGGGGTTACTGGGACACTGGCAACATCATGGATGTAAAGAGTTAGCGTAGAGAATTAAACTTTAATGAGGGCTTTTAGCATTGAAGGTATTGAAAACACAGTAAGAAAGAAAAGAAAAAGGTTTCAGGGTCTTTTCCCTCATTCACACACACACACGGCGTCTCTCATCGAGGCGTTTGCACCCGTCAGCTATTGAGGGTCATTTTGAGATGAAGAGTTACATACTGGAAATGTTTTCCAGCCTCAAGTCCCTGCATATGCTTCGATGCTGCCACAGGGCAGATTTCCCCTTGTGAGAGCATTTTGCCCTCTCCCACCGGTACCGGATAGCGCAGCCAGAGCCCTTTGAGTGCTTTAACTCACAAGTTTTTGCCCTCCAACCCTGCTGCAGGATTTAATAACCACCACCATCCCCCAAACCAACGAGGAAAAACCCTGTTTGATTATTTAAAACAGGGAGAAACAGCAATAAAGTTCCCCCAAACCAGCAATTCTGGATTACGCAGGCTATAGGGGGGAGCGACTCCAAACTCCAGGATCATTAAACAAATCTGGTCCTTAAAAAATGCTGCAAAACCTTCCCTTGAAAATGCTTTGAAGACAGGAAGCAAAGTACTCACAATGCTGACTGAGGAACCGTGATATAAGTCTCCCTTAGCTCGTTTCTGCCTACTTTAAGACTTAATTAGCATTAAAGGCCCTAGGAAGTCTGAAGATTATTTATGGAGAATGTAGCGGTAGATATGGCCTAAGGAAAAACGGAGGTAAGGCCGAACTACAGAGCCTGTCCAGGTGACTTAATCTACATTTTTACTGCTTCATTGCTGAAGGGAAAATCTAGGTGCAAATTGGGGTTTTTTTCCCCCCTCTCCTGCCCAAAATGTCAAGGTATGGCACAGCTTTTCAAGCCTGGAATCGGGACAAAGAAAAAAGGTCAAAGCCCTCAAAACAATTTGGAGAAATGTTGGCCAAGATGTTTCATTTTTACTCTGACAGGTTTTTTTTATTAACTTGCACAATCATTTAAAGCAAAAATTGATCTGGTAAAAGACACTGAGAAGCCCTTAGCCCAACGCGGGAACGGCCTTACAGGCGTCGTGGTGAGAGATGTTGGTCTCCCCAGCTCTGAAGGGCCTTCTGTAATCTCTGCCTGTGCTGCCAGTAATTAACTCAGAATTTCTTAGTAATTAACAAAGAAGAATAATAATTCTTAGTAATTCTTAATAATTAATACTAAGAATTTTCTTAGTAATTAACTCAGAATTTCTAGCAATTCTTAGTAATATAAAGTCATTGAATCCCAACCCTTTCCAGAAAAAAAGATGCGTGTGCGAGGGCTTTCTGTTAATTTGCCTAAAGTAAAAGCTGGAAATGTGGATGACTTTCTATTTACAGAAACAAGAAAACAAATAAAAATATTCCCCTCTGGTCCCTGCTTGGCTGGAACATGCCCGTTCCCGTCTCCAAAGCCACCACGGGCTCAGCACGTCCCCAACGGCTGAGGCAGCTCATCATTGCTCGGGGCCGGACCGTGCCCCCTCCCTGTGGGCAGGATGCGGCCCTGGGCAGAGCCATCCCTCACTCACAGCTCTGCAGACAATGTAGCAGATTTCGCCTTCAGTGATCACTTCTAAAAATATACCTCTGGGGTTTGCATTATAATTTTTGTTTGACCTTTAAAGAAAAGCTCTAATCGACAACCAATTTCTGTCTCATTTTGTGACAGCTTGCTTTGTACTGTCAATCACAGGTAAGTTGTTAAGGAGAAATCAGGTGGGCAGCCTCCCCCCATGAGAACCTCGACAAAGAAAAGCCTATAATGACACCAGGAATTCCTCTAATCGCTCTTTTCCAGCTGCTGAAAATGCCACAAAGGGTTTTCATCAAGATGAAACTTTTCTAAGGATCCGTAGATGCTATCTCCTCGGGAGGCAGGAGAAAACCCACGGCGAGCTGCTGCTTTGGCACAGCACTTCCTGACGTACCATTAGCGATGGATTCTGGCTGGAGTTCCCCAAACTGCAGCCGGGATGGACCTCATGGATGGGATGGATGCAGCAGCAGGAGATGGTTGAATGTGGAGGCTTCTGCCCCAGGGAAGTGGTACGAAATCTGGGAAAAGAGGAAAGAGGTGGAGAGGTGCAGGTGGGAGAGCACAGAGCTTTGAGGAATCACATTGGAATGCTTTAAGAGGCGGGAGAGAGGCAAAATCCCATTTTGATCCCCATTTTGGCTTGCAGAGCTGTAGTCCTTGCTCAGGCATCTTCCCCAGCCCAAGCATGCTGGTGCGTCACTTGCATTTGGACAACACACCGCCACCATGCAGCCTTCACCTGTCCCATGAAAGAGAAATTCCATCCATGGAAGGGGTGGGCATACACCGATCGCCCCTCTGCCGGGGACTGGCTCAGCTCCGGCCAGACACGGAGGCACTAATAACACGTCACCCCTCTGCTTTTGAGCCTCTTTTGGCCCCAAGGTGAAGCTGTTCAACATGCTTTGTGCCAAAGACAAAATGAACTTTGCTACCCAACTCCGCTCCCTGACAGCTGCTCCACGCTCACTCCGGCAGCCGTATTTCATAACTAGTACCGACTCTATGGTTGGCTCTAATTAGCTTCTTATCACCTCCAAAAAGTGCAAATGTGGGAGCCACAGGGCATGTCCAGGCAGGGCGACGAGCAGAGGCTGTTGGAGAAGCAGCCTCGTCGGCTGCTGCAGCCGACTGCGCTGTCACCGTTCTATGAAACTCCTGGCTGCTCTGGGGTTTAAGCGCGGCTCCGGGCAGGGATTGCTATTCAAAAGCAAGTGTTGACCCTCCGACGCATGAATGTGGCTCCCGTTTGTGCCGATGGAAGTGGGTGAGACAGGCCTGAACGCCAAAGGCATGCAGCAATTGCAACAGCTCCTGCTACAATGCCTTGAGCGAGATCGGGAGGGCTGTGGGCTCGAGGTGGTCCGCGAGAGGCCAGGGGAGATCCCATCCCACACAGCACTGTGGGATTTCCCCATGGCAGTAGCTGGTTTTCTGGGGCAATAGCAGCTCCATGTCCCTTCCCCGCAAGTGTAGACTGGTGTTTCACTTGCAGTCACTCAGCAAAGATTAACCACCATTTTGATCTGATAAAGCCTTGGAAAGGCTGAAACAGGCACCTAATTAGCTGGAGATTACAGGTACAGGGCAGGTATTAGATCCTGCTGAACAGGGGCTGAGTCCTGCCTCTGTGCTGGGCCACCCTGGTCCCTATGTCCCTCTGTCACTGACTGCCACCGGGTGATGCGGGAGGGCTGCCCAGGGCTCAGCTGCCAGCAGACTTAATTGCTTACAATATTGTACAGACAGCTGAAGACACGAGGTCTGCTTCACCCAAAACTCAGGCAACCGACAGCAAAGGCATTTGTCACTCTTCCCCCCTCCGAAACAGGAAGCTTAAACAATATGCATCATTTATGCACCTCGAGAAGCAGAGAAAATCAGAATTAAAAACAGACTGGTGCCTCTGTCTGCATGTGTCTGCATGAAATATTCAGCACAAACTCCGAGTCCTGCTGCGTGTCAGGGCTCGGGAGCGCTGCATCTCCTCGCTCTGCAATCAGAAACCATGACAGCTCACAAAAAAATAACAGCTGCGCGATGCAACAGATATCGTTTCAGGTCAACTGCTAAGATGAAGAGGTGTTTCGAAGCCTCTTCAATATTTAAACCGAGAATGAGACACATCGAGACCCAATCGCTAATGGCTTCTTGCCTTGCACTGCCACAGTAACACCAGGAAATTAGATGACTTGCTGGGATCGCTGGAGATAGTCGGGAAGGGTGAGGAAAAAAGTGCTGCCTGTTGTAATTGCTAGATGTCCAAGTCTACTCTGCCTGGGATTGCAGCCAGGCATCAACAAGGAGGAAGATGTAGGCTGACTCCTGAAAAACCCAGGCAGCAAATGAGTCCTACCTGGGTGGACCAGATCCTGCTTTAGGAACTGCTTGCAAAATCTTGTCTCTCTGGATAGCAGTGAGCAAGATCTAGTCTTTCACACACACAGATGACAAGCCAAATCCTCAAACCCTCCCTGGCTGCTTAAGAAAGCTTTGAGGCTTCCCCTCGGTGCCTCGCCGGGGATCTGCCGCTGGCAGAAAGCCATCACGGGCAGCTTTGCAGAATCTCCTCCTGCAACGCCACGGACCGGGGTGCTCCCGCTTGGCAGTGCTTAGCATGGGCCCCCTTCGAGGGTGGCAGTGGTGGATGAAACATCAAGCATCCCCCCGATTTTTCTATTATTAAGAGGATGATTTAGCTGCTAACTCACCCCAGGAAAAACAGACTAATGCCTTCTTATTTCTAGTTTCCAGCAGCAGACGGACACTAAGATGGATAGAAAAATCACGGACCCACAGGGTTCCTGTTGAATTCCAATGAGCTGAATAGGGATCAAACATCTGCCCTCCAGCGCTGGTGTAGCCTTCGCTACCTACAGATTGCAAAATAGTTGGGAGTGGTGAGCTAGTGCAATGCACCGCCGGCACAAACCATCGCAGCCGGCACGTGGTGCTGGGGAGCCCCTGCTACGACCGTGGTTGCAACCTCTTGTTCCAATCGGCAGCCATCCAGCATCCCGTGCCTGCAAGCTGCCTCCCACCCCGCCAGTGCTCCCAGTCAAAGCCAAACAAGGACCAGATCTCCTCCAGTGCAAGGAAAGGGAGGTGGTTTCCCGAAGGCAACCGAAATCGGGTTTTGAGTTGAAATTTGTGGCCATCTCCTTTTAATCCCCTCCCTAGGACTCTGAGCATGGTTTTTATTGCCCTTGTCTCCTCTCTGCATTTGGAGTCCTTTAGAGTGGACAGGAGCACTAAAAATAAAATCACCTGTCAGGTTTCCCAGTTATCACAAACAAAACGTCCTTTACAAAAATGTAACAAGTAAAACCTTCATATTGTGTGTGCTTACTCACATAAAATATTTAGAAAGCTCCTAATGTTTTTATGGCTGTAATTAATCTTGTGTCATGTTGGGGGAGAATAGAACAGAAAAAATTACTCTGGCATCAGGCAGGAGCTTGGGCTTCCCAAGGCAAACCTGTGGCACGTCCACACTCCCGAGGGTCGAGGGGACCCACGTGTGAGCTTTGTGGGGTCCCCATTCAGCCAGGACAGCCTGATGGGGAGGTTGGGGGGCTGAACTGTGTATCTGTGTCACACAGCCTCTGCTTCACGAATGCTTATGCCATTTCCAGCAGCCTTGCGGCTGTGTGTGCGTTGAGCAAGGGGCAACACCGTGATTTACACCAGCTCCGCTCCCCGGGGCTGTGCCTCACCAGGCCGTGCTGTCGGTACAGCTCAGCTGGGACTGGGGCTCCATGTGTGTCTCCCTCTGGGGAAAGCTGACCCCACAAGATACGGGCTCTTTTTAATGTCTAAAATCATGGGGATTTTAAGAAAAAGCTCCCTGCACATTCACTGCAATCATCTGGAGGACTCTGACTAGCATGGGAGTCTGAACACACATAAATTGTCACCGATCAGAGACTTCTGGCCCAGCCTACCTTGCCAATAACTTATTTGATGGGAATATGCCCAGAAATATGATGCTTTAAAAATCAGGTCCAGCCCTTGCTATCTACAGCTTCTCACCAATGACGAGATTTTGGCCAAGATGCAAGAGATGACGGTTTCCTGCACCTCCCTGTGCCACAGATAGAGAATAACCAGCCATGGGGGGGAAAAAACGAGACATCTGCTGGCCAAGGCACCACTTGCTGCAGGAGGGCAGCTCAGCCTTGGCCAAAATGAGTGCAGATCCAACATTTTTGGTAACTTGAATTGTTTTATCATAAAAGCATGGGAGAACCTGGCCCATTGCACCAGGGCTGGGTGTAGAGGAGTTTGCAATCGAAGCCTGAGACAAGAGATAGGTTGCCCTCAGCGGAGTAAAGCATTTAACCAGCGTAACAAAGAAGAATGCATCTGACATTTTAATCTTGATCCTTACACTTTTAAATTGCCCTTTGGAGGAGGAAGATAATGTGTGAAGTACAGGGCTGCTCCTGGGGACCCACCGGCCCACGAAACGCCGACATCCTGATGAAGTCAAGTGCCACAGACCTTGTACAGCTCAGGGATTTGGATCACCCAGTGGAAACAGTGGGCTGATGGAAGATCTGGCCCAGGGATGGAGTTGAGCAGAGGTAACTGGGCATCTTGGTTTTCCTCCTTTGGGGGAACAGGGTGTTTATCCAGGCTGGGAATTAAGATTCAACAAGATCCATCGTGGACGCTCACTCCCAAACCCTGCTCAGCTGGTAGGGCACCGTGGAAGGGGAGGGTGGTCCCGTTAATGGCACACTGGTGAGGTCTCCTGCACAGTAGCACTGCTTTACAAGTCTGCATATACCACAAGCACCATGTGGATTTATAGCCCTGTTTATTATTCAAAGCCATCTGGGCTTTAACCTTCCTCCTGTGTGGAACAAGAAGGGTTCAGGTAACGGCACACACATCCCAAACGTGAAGCTGTTATGCCCATCCAGAGGTGCAGATGGACAGCAAGAAATACAGAAAGGCTAAAGCAAGAAGATGTGATGCATAACATGGCCCAACACATGGCTGGGCTGGGACTGCAGGGGAAGGGACACGTTTCTGCATGGGTTGCATAAAGCTCAGGAGTGGGGCTCAGCTGGACCCCCAAACCCACCAGTTCCCTTCTGCAGCCACCTCCTCAACTCCCACGTATTTCTGCACAAGCTTTTTTTTTTTTTTTTTAATTTAGTTGACTTTCAAAGTAGCTGAACTGCCAAAGCTGCCCATTTTGCCTGCAGATGCTCTGCATTGGCTGCCTCTAAACCCCTTTAAATAGCCACAGCTAAATCACAGCTCTGTCAGGCGATGCTCTATTTAACAGAAGCTGCCCGTCTCACGCAGCAGCCGCGGCCCAGGAATCTCCTCCTGAGTCCATTTTCTCAGTGAGTGGCAGCAATAAATAAAATCCAGCCAGTTGGTCCTTGAAACGCTACCATGGCCTCTCGCTTGATTACTTCTGCCCAGGATTTTGCCAACTGTGCTGCAACCTCCTGCAGATGCTGCCTCTCTCCGCCTGCCACCTCCCCGGGCTGGATGGGGGGGAAGAGGCAGCGATGGATCACACATGGAATGGAATCCAAGAGCAGGTGCAGGGCAGCAAAGGGGCCTTGAGCAGGCATTTCCAGAAGGATGTGCCCCTGTCAAAGCCTCTTGCTCTTGAGCCGTGCAGCAAAAGCGAGGTCCTGCTCGGGAAAGCTCCCGGGTTGTTTCTCGCAGGAGCGAGGAATGCTCCCCCTGCCTTGGCCAGGCTCCAGGGTAGTTAATTGCATTCTGCCTGCCCAACATTAATTAATTTGGTGTCGTGCAGAGACCGCTGAGCTGGGTGCATCCGGGGGGGGGGGGGGAAATCCACTACCTCCCACACCCAATAAATAAGAGGGGGAGGGAGCCAGGCTGGCAGTTGGCTCTGAGGCTCGGCAGCCTGGACACAAGGTCCCACTCCCAGCGGGAAGCATCTTGTCAGGCTTCAGCCATCTCCTTGCAATGCTGGACCCAGCTCGGTTAGCTCTGACACCAATTTGCTTTCACCTGTGAGTGAACGGATCCAAGTCACACACAGAGGTCACCTCCAGTTTGCTCCCTGCATCCGTTCCCAGGGCAGAGGATGCTGGTGTCGGCCAGGAAAAGTGCTTCAAAGACCAACTGATGGACAGAGAGAGGCGGGTACCAACTGGCCACCTTGGCAGTGCCAGACTGGGCTCGCAAGAAGGTCCATGGGATTCAGTGTGGCTGCAGGACTTGTACAGATCTAGGGGTGCCTTTAGCTTCATGAGCACCAAGGGTGGTTGTGCTGTGTAAGGAGATCCTCTCTATTGACTCGTGCGACTGCTGGGTGGGAAGGTGGGCATTGCTACGCTCCATCCTGCGCCCCCAAATAAAAGTACGTGCACGTCAGGGCTGGGGAGGTAAGAGAGGTCTCCTGTGGATCTCTGGAGGCTCACAGGCAGAGGGGCAAAACTGCAGGTGGAAAACAAGCCCCAGGTATGTGTTTCTAGCAGGGTGCTCTCAAGGTGATCAAAGCTGCACCAGCAAAGTCCAGGATAATCCCTACCCCCTGCAAAGACCCTCGCTGCAGAGACATGCTCGCCCCTGGCTAAGGACTTCTCTAAGCAATGCTAGTGGAAGGAGCTGCCAAGGGAAACTCATCCCATCCAGGCAGCAAAGCCGCAAGGGATGAGGCATCCATAGCGAGTGGGCCCCGAGCACACGCCTCCCCTGCAAGGTTGTTTTTGGAAGGCAGAGCTGTGGTAGGAGAGCCCCTGCTCATACAAAGAACAGATGCCGGTTATTTTAAACCCTACTGTTAACTCGTTAAAGCAGCTGTCTGCCATCCCCCGAAGACAGACAAATTAGGATTCAACTCAACCAAGAGCACAACACACACAAAAAAAATATGTGACTGCATGAAATGCTAACAAGCCTGCTCCCACCATTCTGGCCCTGGGAGCCGCCGGACCGGGGGGCTTGGGGAAAGAGGTGAAAGGAGGCAAAGCAGCAGATTTGTTTCTCATGGTCAAGTTAGAGCACAGTCCAGCTGTTTCCCCAAACAAGTCAAAGTCATGAGCCATGTCTAGTTTGATATATATATTTTTTTTAAATTCTTGCAACAATGATTTTTCAGATTCATAGCTGCGATCTCAATCACCGGAGAAGTGGCAATGTGAAGAGCCGGGTGTCCTCTCCTCTTGGCCCTGAGAGTTAATTCTGCAACCTGCAATTCCCTCCCTCATCAGGATGATCAGAGAGGAGGGAAGACCCTTAACCACACGCACGGTGCACAACCGGACCCAGCACCCACGGCCACAATGCGTGGCTGAGCCAGAGACTCACACAGCAGACATGCAGCGCATCAGACACGCCGTGTGTGCACCATGCAGTGCACACCTCGCCCCCGCGTGATGATGGGATGCTGGAGCACACGGGCAGAGCCTTCAGGGTCACACAGCAACATTTCAGCACCTGAAGAGCCCTCCAGTCCCTTTGCAAATCTTGCCCCATTCCCTGCAAGGGTCTCAGCCTCAATGCCTCATCTGCAAGTGAGGGGAGCAGCACCAGGAAATTTAGCACAGCAAAACTTGCGTCGCTCAAATGAGTCAAACGATCGTTCCCTCGATAGCCAGAGGTAGCAGCACCGACACAGCATCTTCCTGTCGCTGCAAGCGCGTCTTGTTCAGGCTCAGTTAATAGTTAAAGGATCCAGGTGATTATTTCCAGCCTCCTGCAAGTGACAGCAGACCCTTCAGAGCGATTTGTAATCTAACAGAGACATTAACCTTTTAAAGCATCTCCCGGTCTCCCTGGGGCTGTCGAGGGACACTCTATTGTGCAGGGGAACAAAGAGCCCTGGTTATTACTCAGGAATGAATGGCAGGGATGAGCTTTACATAAAAGAGATCAATAAAAATATATCAACAGCCCACACAGGGCATTGGGAAGAGGTGGAGGAGAGAGGGCTGGGAGGAGACGCAGCGCTGACCGGCCAGGTCACGGCATCACGGCAGTTATCAAGGAGTAGATGAAAAGACGCTGATTGGGCTTTTAATCTCTCCGCTCGACACATGGGTCCCCAGGGCCGAATACGTGCTTTGCTTCACTGCTGGCAGGGCCAGGGCAGGCGTGTGGGCAGGGGCTGCCTGCCCCAGAGGCTGTCCTGTCCCGCTGGGCTTCTCCAGCCCAATCCTTTCCCTATGACACAGCTGGGGGACCGAGGGCTCCCACAACATCTCCGGCAGCATGTGGACCACAGCTGCATCCAACACAGCTCTCCTTCCAGCACGAGAGATCAGAACTGTGCTGCTCACACGTGCAACGAGTTTGGCGGGTGTCAGTTTTGCTCCCACGCACGCAGGTATCGCACAAACTCAGCGCTGATGGGCTTAACAAAAAGGAGTGAAAGAACAGAGGGGAAAAAAGCCTGAATTTCTGCAGGGATCCTCCCAACACACAGGGATTGACACTCTCCATATTGATGAGACGGCCCCGTGAGCAGGGAGCCTCGGGGAAAGGCGGTTCTATTTCTGACTGAGACTTTCCCTTTGGGGAAGCATGTAGCACCACATGCAACACATCAAGCCTGGAAAGCAGATGGTCCGTGGAGGTGAGTCCCACTGTGGTTGTACAGCAAGTCTGACACCCCGGGGAGAAATCCCGCAGACAGGCGAGGTCCCCAAACTCTTCCCCGACAAAGCTTGTGGCTGGGGGGACAAGACAACCTGTCCAAGAAAGCCCAGATACACCCTAGCAAAGGCAGGGAGCAACCAGGATTAGGATGATGCCACCAGCCCTTGGAGCAGCAGTGAGCAGCGGGTGCCTTTGCCCTTACAAAATAATGCGTATTTACTAGATGCATTCAGGGAGCATTGACAGTCTGTTGCTATCGCCAGTCCTCCTGCCAGCCCTGATCTCTCTTTCACTACACAGAGCATTGAAAAAACACCTTGAAGAGGCTCGGAGACAACTTCACCTGCCTCGGTACATGTGGGAGAGGAGAATCTGGCCCTTTCCGCCAGCAGCTGAGCTCCGAGTCCCGCCTGCTATCAGAGAGCAGATCTGGAGCAGGCGAATCAACGCACGATGCACAGCGGCTCATCTGCACTGATTTCACCGAGTGGGGTTATTATCTAAATCAGATTAGAGGTGTGAAAAAGCCAGAGCGGCAGGTACAGAAAACGATGGAGGCCACCAGACCGGAGCGGGAACGTGATAACAGCAGGGGCTCGAATGCGGGGAGGAATGTTTCTTCAAATCTCTTTGTAAAGCATCCTCCTCCAGCCGTGGCTGGATGTTGTTTTCCAAAGGGACTCTCTTCCCTGCCAGCTCCATCGAGCTCTCCTGCAGAGCAGGAGCAGGGCTCAGAAGCAGATTTCCAATGCTGTGGGCAAATCCCTTCCTTTGGGATCCACCATCGCACGTTGGTGGTGGAACATCCAGCAGCGTTCCCTGCTCCACAGACGGCTCCTGCGGGAACCTGGCAAAAGCCCACGCCGCACCTCTCACCCTCAAGGCTCTGTGCTGGCATGGCACAAACTGTGAGCAATTGGAAATTGTTCCAGCCTCATCTCTTTGGCTTGGAGGGGAAATGATTATCTAAGCAGCAGGTTTTCCACAGATGGGGTCCATGATACAAGCTCTGCCCCAGCCAGAATCAAGCAAGAAACCAGGGATGGAGCTAGGTCTGCTCCGATTTCTGCTCCGACAATACAGCAGGAGACCCGGCAGGAGCAAAGGAGGGAGCTCAGCTCTCCAGGGTGTTCGCTCCAAAGGTTTCGTACTGGCTGCATCAAACCCCAGCAGCAGCAAAAACAGGGTTGTTTTATTACTGGGCTTTGCTGAGCAGAAAGTGGCATTTTGCTTTCCAGTGAGGGTGCAGAAAATGACACCGTGGGAAAGACCCTCCTCCGAAATTTGACCTAACAACAGCACGAACATGGCATCTGCCTTTGGCCCTTGACCGTCAGAGCAGCTCAGGGGAAAAAGGCTGGTTCCCAGAACCTCTCACCATTGCGATATTTGTTTCCTTCTGCAGCAGACCAAACCCAAAACCTTTTAAAAGACCACGTGATGCAGGATCATGTTAAAACATCTATTTTGGGCTCAGCCCCTCAGGCTTTTCGCTGGGGGCTCTTTTTCCGCCCTCATGCCTCCCGGTCAGAGCATTAGAAAAGAGCCACCGAAACACAAAAGCCTTCACTTTGCAAACACCATCAAAACCAAAACATTTTCACAAAACAGACGCTTTGGTTCCAGCAAAAGCCCCGACATTTGACAAAGTTTCCCCGTTGGTGGAAAGGTCCTAACCAGCTGCAGAAGAGAGGAACAACAATTTGTGACACCTGTACAAGGTAAACATCACTTTCTTTCCCATTTGTAGAGCACAGAAGCAAAGATCCCAAATTGCTTCCATAAACTCCCTACCAGAGCAGTCCTTAACTAAACCAGGCTGCAAAACTCCTGATTAATGAGCAGATTGCACCCTCCTCGCTAGCACTACAGGCCACTCACACTGATAATACCACCAAAATCAGCACAGGCCTGTGAGGGAACCTGATTTTTGTACAAGCTGTTACAGTCCTTTTGAGTAATGTTAATTTTATTCAAATACCTAGGAAACACTGAAGGTAATGGCTGAAGTCTTGCTTCCTGCCTGACCCTTAGGGCAGGAAAATATTCAGTTAACATCTTAGACATCCAGCCAGATCACGTGTTGCTGGGGCTCCTATTCCTCATTTATATACTGAAAAATACTAAGTATAATTCAAAATAAGAAATATATTTTAAAATATGGCATGCCAGGGCTTCTTTACTGACAGATACTTCGTGTACTTTGATTTGTTTTTCCTTGCAAGCTCTCTCTCAACTATTATTTTTTTTTCCCAGTGGTGCCATTCTAATTTTCAACCTCAAGCAAAGAAATGGCTCATTCCTCACCTCCGGTCAGGAGCCATCCCAGGAGGGTTTCTTCAGCTTCTCAGCAAACACCCACTCAACCAGTGCCTGCAAACTTCTCCCAGTCCTGCAGAAGTTGTAGCTGCTGAGCAGATGTTATTAATCAGCATCAGCAACTCAGGTGCACCATAAAAAAAGCAACTTTTCTTCATTGGAGACCTTTCCCCCTCTCTCACCTGGCTTGTAGGAGGGTCTCCCAAGGTGGGAACTTGCAGAAGGAGGGGGAAAATAAAATGATTGTGGGTATTTCCCTCCAGATGTGAAGTTTGGTTTGTGGTAATGGCCAAGGGGGAGCATGGCTGCCTTGGGATGGAGCCGCGTGTTTGTTACTGAGCTCCTCAGTGTCCTGAGCACCATCCAAGGCAGGCTGTGGTCGTCTCTCTGATGCCCTCTCTCCTCAAGGGAATGACATCGGCCTTTTGGGTCTTCTGAGTCTTTTCCCCCTTTCCTTTTTGCTCATTACCCTGAAAATTTTAAGAGAAGCTGCCATTTCCAAATCATCGTGTGGTGGGTCTCCCCGTGGTGGCACACATCACGCTGAGATGTGATGTGACTGGAACCAGAAAGTGCTTTTTTTTTTTGTAACTGTCACTGTGGATAAGAGCACACAGAAGGATTTATGTATATTTTCTGTCCTCTTTCACCCCACTACCCCCTCCAAGCTCCAACTGCTCAAACCAGAGCTTTGACTTAATTACACCCTGCCGAGCAAAGACTCTGGTTTAGAAATCAAGCACGAAGGGACGTGTTTTGGGCCTCTGCCAGCATTAAGAGAGGAAAGGGGGATAACCCGACTTCACAGGAAGAAGAGAGGGCAAAGCGGTGGCCATCAGTGCTCCTTTGGGCACATTACAATGGTGGAGAGCTGTTGAGGCCCACGAGGCTTTGAAGAGAATCACCCTAATAATGGGTGTTTGGCTTCTGGTTGAACATTCAAAATCCTCTGTGTCCTCCCTGTTTCTGGGAAGTGCTTTGCTTTCCCCTGCTGGGACAGACCTGGCCCAGGGGCCCAGCCTGGGCTGCAGCATCACCCGCAGACATTGGAGTCCTGAGTGGGGACATCACGCCAGGGAAACTTCAGCCTCCAGCTCGGAGGAGCACTTATGGTGGATTGCGAACCACCATGACTGACCTTCAGGTTTGCTCCAGCCCTGTCCCTTAATGAATACTGTATAAACATTAAGAAGCATATATACATAAAATAAGCATATATGCATAAAATATATAAATGTATATCATATACTTGGGGAACAAATACAAGACCAGCTGCAACTTCCCATCTGGCAGTTTAGGTCACTCAACTCTTCGTTGTCATAGTGGGATGAGACCTTTGCTGCACCTCCACCAGCAGTACAGCACATTGCTCCCTGTCAGTGGGCATAGACAGGGCTGGGGGTGTGTGGCTGAGCTCTTCGATGCCTTCTAGGAAAGGGTGGAAACCTCACAGCCACTACGAAATCAAGATGGGGAAACTGAGGCACACAACTTCTCCCAAAGCCCCAGAAGGATTAACTGCCAAAGCTGAGCTTTCAGCCTCAAAACGCAGTTGGCTTCCTGCTCTAGCATGGTGGTGCTGCTCCATCTCTTGTCCCGTTCTCCGCAAGAATCTGCCCGACAAGATTATGGTCTCTTTGTAACACTGCTGGGGAAGATCCTGCCTGCACAGCAGGTAGGAATAATCTGACAAATCATTTCCAGACCAGAGCAAGCTGCTCCCCAGCAGGGATGTCAACAGGGAGAGGTTAATCCTCCCAGGCCCAGCGCTGTATGGTCTGGTGACACCAAGTTTTACAGGCTCCATCCAATGCATGCTCATCCATACCAAGCATTGGCACGGCGTCCGGCAGGCTGGGAGCTGGCAGGAGACCCCGCGCTGCCCTCCTTGCTCTCTGATTAACCCTGAGGGGCTCCTTACAAGGCATCTTGCTGCTTTGTACTTCCATTTCCCCATCTGCGATACAACTTGCTACTGTAAAGCAAAGAGATGTAAAAATACAGAGTCCGTTAAATATTTTTACTTATTTCTCTGCTGCTGACATCTAGTTGCCTGTGATTAAATCCAACTAAGATCCTAACCAGACCAATTCAGGCTTCCAGAGGAAGCAAGCTCTCGTTAAATGTGATCTTTGAAATAGCTCACAAGCAAAGGATCCGAAGAGGTGTAATCCACTCCAATCCAATCTGCCAAAGCCATCTTCTACTTGCATAGATTTAATAGAGTTCAAAGCCAGAAGGGCCCATTATAATCTTCTAAAGCTGCTTTTCTGCACGGAGGGGTGGAGGGAGGGAGCGAAGGTGGCTGAGAGTCCTGCAGGCTGGAAGGGTTGCATGAGAGCAAGCAGAGATGAAAGATAAAGGCAGCGTGGATGGTGATTTGTGGGATTTGGAAACGGTAAGGAGATGGGGAGATCTGGCCAAGCCCCGACCTCTGCGTTGGGTCCTACCCCACTTCCCCTCAACAACGGATCCCCATTGTCAGTACAAACTGGGACCAAACACCACGGTGGCCGGACCGCAGCCAGTGCTGCAGCCACACGGCAGCAACTCCAGACCAGCCCCACCAGCCAATGCACGCGCTCGAGGCTCCATGTGAGCAGCAAGGCAACCTTCAACCTCTTTTCTCCTACAAACAGGGCTTATATTTTCTTCCGCCCAAATTTTACTTCCTTTTTCCTCTCCTTGTCTCCTGCAAAGGATGAACCCGAAGACGTCACCTCGTGTCCCACGCCAAGCCTGGAGCCTGCGGTGCGCTCAGTGCCATTTGCAGGTTTGGCTTATGTCTGCTCTGATGAAGCTGAACAAAAATGAGCTCGGGAGGATTTTAATTTTCCAAGCTTTAGACGGAAAGGATTCATTTAAAGCATTTAAAAGATTTAGCCCACTTCACAGTTCTTTCCAGAGATCGGTGTTGTGCTCTTTAAATAGGAGACATGTTTTAAAGCTCCTGCCATCATTTATTAAATTAGCCTCAGACTTGCAAATGCAGCTCCCTCTTATTGAATCTTGTAATGTTTATTTGCCAAGTTACGATACTTGAAACTGCGCACGTTACACGTATTGGGGAAAGAGGGAGGTGATGGGGAAGGCGTGAGGGGACGGGGGAAGGAAACCACTTCTACTGTAAATTGTGTAAATACATTTGCACATCCCAAAAGGGGTAGGGAAAAGGTATTGTAATTAAAATGACTGCCAGGGTATTTTAAACAAGGGAGAATAAATAGACTTTTCTCTGCATGGCACAGGCTCCTTTAACTCGGAAACTTCGTGACAGAAGATGATTAAAAATATCTTATGGCGTGTCTGAAATCTGCAAGCTTTGATGAGAAAAATGTTCTTGGGAATGAAAGGAGATCAAGCGAAGGAGGAACAGTTCTCCTACACAGTGTTTTATAGGCCCAATTCACGACTGCAGATGTCACAGAAAATAATAATAAAAAAGCCTTTTTTTTCCTTTTTTTTTTTTTTCCCCCCTGCCTAACAGAACAGGAGAAAAATACCCACAGGGGCTCCTGTAGTGAGAAGATCGCTTTACTCCGACTCTCGGAGCAGCAGCGTTTAATACCGGCGAGAGGATGCTCCAGGAAACCACGGCAATGGCTGAGAAGCTGCCGAGCCTTCACCTAGAGGTGTCACTCCCGAGTCGGAGAGGGCGCAGGGCTGGCCCCAGTACCCCGCTTCCCGCTCTGGGCTGCCTTGGCAGGGCCCAAGGACAGTCCCATCCCTGGGCAAGAGCTGGAGCTGCATCCCACCTGCTAAAGTAAAGCTCTTTTATCTCTACCAGGTTCAGCCCTGGAGAGCTGCTTTGCCCTTAACACAGCCCCGAGCTGCTCCTGGCAGAAGCAGCAGCAGCTCCTTCAAGGGCTCGTTGGAGAAGGGCTGATCGCTGGAAGCAAGGGGCTGGCAGCACCCAGCCAGCTTCTCATCTGAGTGACTGAGCTTTAGCAAAGCTGCAGGGTCTAAACCTGGTCCACATCGCTTGCCTCTCCCCAAAATCACCCCCAAAACCCTTGGGCGGGCAGAGTGATGCTGCCCTCAGCCCCGTGCTCCCCCTTGCCGGAGGGCAAGGTGGTGGCTGGCCCACTGGGTCCCCTCACCATGGAGGGGACTCACTCGTGCCTTCCCCGGCAGGAGCCGAGCAGCGTGGGCTGCGACCCCACTGCACCCCAGGCTCTGCTCCAGCTTGCTGCCAGCACCTCACCTTTCCTCCCATCTGAGAGCGGGAGCCCTCCCTCCTTCCCCTGTGCCACGCAGACCTAGGGTGAGGAGGAGTACGGCCACGGGGCCCATGGTGGGGAGATTTGGGGTTTGCTGTGGTTTGGATGTTCGGATGGGGGATTCTGCAAAGCACACTGTGCAAGGGGCTCCCTCAGACAATAAAACTGCTCCCGCCAGGGCAGCTGAGCTTTGGAGGGTTAAAGCAATGACTGGGGAGAGGCAGCAGCATCCTGCTCAGCAAGGGAGACAGCTGGGATGGAGGGATCTGGACGTGCCTGGGACTTCAGGGACCATTCCAGAAGCCGGAGCCATGCCGTGAGAGCTGTGTTAATCAGGCACCACTGCCCATGGTCCCACTCCACCGGCCACTGCTCATCTGGGCAGGCTGGAAATGCTCCAAACACACTTTCTTTCTTTTTGTTTCAGTTTTGCAAAATTTACTACGAAATAGCTTTCCCATAAGTAGTAGATCAATAAAAAAATTAAAAATTGAAAATAAAAATTAAAAAAAAAACCCCAGAGAAAAAGAAAGAGACTGAAAAACTCCCTTGATCAGAAACCCTGCAACACAGATACTCGCCCTGAGCTGGCGACATCATCACAGCTTTGGTGCTGGATAAAATTCCCTGTAACCTCAGCCGTGCCACAAGGTGAGCTGAGATAACACCTCACCAATAGGTTTTCTGAAGACCTTAAAACCGGGAGTGCCTGATTTGCGAAAATGAGCTATTTCAGATAATTTTGATCAGTTTTTTTTTTTTCTTTTTTTAATGATTCTAATTTTTCTGCCACTCAGAGCCCCGGACCCGGTAACCACGGAAACTCAGCTTCGCAGGCAGAGGGAATCAAAAAATACAGGAGCACCACCACCAAATACAGAATCTAATCATCTCCCCTAACTGTGACATTAAAAGAGCCATGTGATGATGCATAGCTGAAAGAGAAGATTTTATTAGTGTTCGCTTCATAAAACACTCTCCTTTACATTAGGGTGTGCTTAAATTGGGGCCCCACGATGCAAAGTGCTGCACAAGTTACAGCCCCCATCTGAGAAGGCTTGAGAGTCCAGTGAGACACGGCAGACCCGGAGGAAGGACAGGAAGGTTGCGTCAAGGCACAAGGTGGAGAAGCATCCCTGCAAATCCCCAACGTGCTCTCTTCCTGCCCAAGACCAGAGAGCAAGGTGGAAAAAAAAGAAAAGTCAGGGGGGAAAAAAAAAAAATGCACCAGAGAAGGTGGTTCTTCTGCAAACACTGCATAAAGAGCCTGTGCCTCAGTTTCCCTATTATGCATTAATTATCTATAAAGCAGCAAAGAGCAGCTCTCTCTTGCTGGGAGCTGCAAGCTGTTGCAAGCCTCTTCCAGAGGGGCCCAGAGCTGCACCAACAAGTGACCCCATCGCTGTTGGCTGACGGCAGCTGAGGAATTAAAATGGGCAGCATCTGGCCTTCCTGACTACTGACACAGTTGCCCATTGCTCCTCAGCTTCGAAAACCTCAGGATAAGCCTCCCTCCTCACCAGCACGGCTGTTACCCATGTTTTTCTCCAGCAAATTAACCTGCTCCCCTCCGTCCCCCCATCTCCATCACCCTCATGTCCCCATCATCTGCTGATGGGTCAGAGACGGTGCCTTGGCTGGGCTATTGCCAGACTCACTCGAGCATGCAGCATTCACAAACTGCTGCAAATAGAGAGGTTCTGTCAAAGCCTCCATCCCCAGGGAAATCAAATCCTGCCTCCCAATTTAATTATGACAAGAGGGCAATCTAACTCTCAAGGAAAAGCCACGTGGCTCGTTTCGGTACCTGCCCTCTGCACGCACACGCTGCCCTTCAGCCCGGCTCTTGGTCCAGCTGAGGGCAAAGCAGGAGAGACCCAGGGGGAAGAGGAGGCAGGAGGGGAGAGAGGGACCGTGCAGGGACCGAGCGTGAGGTTGTGCGGCTGGAGGGATCGGAGGGCTGGCAGGCTCCCGAGGCCGAGCCCGGGTGCTGTCCCGCTGCCCCCGCTCCGCCTGTCACATGCCGGAGCATCGCTCTAAAGAAGACAGCCCTGGCACAGGTGCCGGCCAAGTTTTCTCACAGGCCAGTGGATCCTGTTCCTTATCCAATTCCTACACATGCTCCTCCTGGACCCGGCTCAGCTCTGCTAACAGCCCCAGAGCTGGAAAGGAGAAGAGAAAGCAAAGATGAAGGGACAGAGAGCTGCAGGGAGGGGAGGTTAGGGAATGCTCTCCAGCAGGACAGAGCCTGGGAGAGGGTGGCCGCGGTGAGCTGCCGTGAGTGGCAGGACTGAGCGGGAGGAAGGAAGGAGGTGACTTCATCTCATACCAGAGAGCTGACAGCCAGCAGAGGATAAAAGCCTGGGAATCCCTCGGCTCCAGCGAGGAGAGCTCTCAGCTGCCAAGAGCGGAGAGGGAGATGGGAAGCCAGGGTTTGAATTGCAAGCTCAGCCTCCTGCCCTTGGTCTTTCCCACGCCAGCAAAAAAAAAAAAATATCAAAAGAGTGGCACAAGTGACAGGCGGGACGCCTGGGAAGGGAGCCGGCTGCCGCCAGTGATGCCTGCCCCGCTGCTTCCCTCCTCGCCGGCTGCCAGGAGGCTGCGGGGCACTGGGGAGGAGGACGGAGGGAACATCTGCGGCTGCCGAACCGCACCATCCATCACGCGTGGCTGCTGCGCGCAAAAACGTCGGGGCCCACCTCTGAGCGCCTGGTGCAGGCAGTGGCTGCGGAGCCTCCCGCGCCTCTGCCTGTTCTCTCCTCCAGCCTCCCCAGGGCACGGTCCTCACTTCAATCCCGGGGGAATCCCCTTCTGCTTGGGGGGTCAGTGCTGCAGAGCCACCCGAGCCTGTCCGCGCATCCCCTCGCTCTTCAATACGTTCAAATTAAGTAGCTAACGGGCGGTACACACCCTGCCAGCCCAGTGTGGGGGAGGACGGCTGTCACGCAGTACGTCTGGTGGCATTTAGCACTGCAGGAGATGCACAGGGAGCCTGGCTCCAACCTTCCTTTGAGCAGCTTCCCCAGTCGGTGCCGAATCACAGCTCGGCAGCTGCACGATTCCTCTCCGGGCTGTTGCAATCCCCACCAAAGATGCCGAGTTATCTCACAGGAGGGTTTTACCACACCAGGTTTAAACTCCTAAAAGAAACTTCACTTTTTTTCCCTTCCTTTTTATATTTTTTAGCTGCTATGCCAAACATGAGGCCCAGCCTCCAACTACCATTTTGGAAAAAAAAAACCCCAAACCAAACATAATCAAATGTAATCAAAGTAATTACCACCTTCACTTCAAACATTACATTATCAAGCTAACCAGCTACCCATTGAAGACAATTAATCTGGACATAGGCACCAAAAGAAACTGTCAGCAATTAGAAGTGGAAGCACACCTTTGTAGTTAATTGGGAATATTGCACCTCTGTTACATATTTAATTAGTTGATGGAGTGTGTCCCTTCTCAGACATTTTTCTTTTAAAATTATACCTGAAATTCCCCCCCCCCCCCAACTTTTTTTCCTGTGCAAAAAAAATTAAGGAAATACATTTTTTAAAGTGTGAATAATCTGAAACCTGATTCTGGCTTTTCCTTAGGTTGCAGCTTATAGTGGGTAAACAGGAGTTTATGGACCTCCAAGAGGTAAGGAGGAAAAGTTCTTTCTTTTCTTTCAGACCTTCTCTTTTTTTTTTGTTCTTAATCTGATTTTAAGACCTTGCCTCTGCATTTTCACACTTCTCTCATAAATCTCATTTTCTTCCCATTTCCCTTGGGATTATCAGGTGATTGAACAGGAGGGCCCAGGAGCTGAGCGGAGACGGGCACATGCTGCGATACATTCATTTTAACACTTCTTTTACAAAGGTTCTAAATTTTATCTTTGCATAACGATGCTGCTTTGCATATCTATAGCCACTTTCATCCGATGATCTCAGTATATTCTGCCGACTGTAATTAATTCTCAAAACACGCTGGCAATACTTTATTGGGGTAGTTTTTACCTAATTTGCAGGAGGGAAGGGTAAACCGAGGCACGGGGAGACTGATGAGGCGTTTACAGGCATGGGACAGCGCAACAAAGCCATCTTATAGAAGCCTTGTCTTTGCAAACCCTGTCGACAGAGACACATCGCAGTGAACGCATCACTTGGTCCAACAACTGCACATCCCTGATTACCAAATAGCCAAGATGTAGCCTCAGCATGGTGTTAAATAGGATGTACCCCGACACACGAAGCTGTGCTCAGCGACTCTGGTACCCACAGCTCCTCCAGACCACGCGCCCCCGTGGTTTCATGCCAACACACACCTCTCAGCACAGCCTGGGTCTCAAATACTCTGGAAGATGCACATACAGAGCGTTTCTTTGCCGGGGGGTGTCTTTGCTTTTGTCATCCTTGGCACCGCTTTCCAAACACTCTAAACCGAAAACATTTTTATACCCAGAAGGACTATTTTTCATCACCTCAGAGCAGCATAGACCAAGAATAACTTTGCTGAAAGCTAACAAATACACACACTGGCTCAAGGCAAGAATCAGCCTAGCAATATATGTCTGCTTGCCATGAACAGAAAAACATCACAGGGCCCGTCTCTAACCCCGGCCGTGACAAGCATTGCTCCTGCACCATGGAAAATCACAGCATGGGTGGCACACATGGTCCTATCTGCCAACTCCAGCTAGCCTTGCTCCAGCTCCAAAAGAAAACACTCTGCCAAAATCCCATCACTTCAAGCAGAAAGATCCAGCCTGGAGGAATTCAACATGCCTGGAGGACTGCTGGAACAAACCGCAACAACAAACCTGCAGAGAACTGAGCTGGCAAAGCCAAGAACACCAAGGCAGCTGTTGTCCTTACTGCTGCCCTTCAGAGAACCTTTCCCATGTTATTGAACATCATCGACTCGTTTGGAGCATCGTTGCAAGGAGCGACCACCCTGGCTGCAAATCAGCTGCTTCATTTTGTTATTTGCTGGAGCAAAAACATCCAAGTTACAACTCAGGTTTGGAGATGGGAGGAAACATCTCCAGCAGTTGAGCTGCTGGGGGGGGGGCGGGGAATCACTTTTCAAGTTGCCTGAGGACAACTGCACACTTTAAAGGGCAAGAATTTGCATCGGTGAGTCTGTATCGCTCTCCATCCGTGGGCAGGAGGCGTTTCAGCAGCTCAGGAGGACCCTGTTGGGGTTATGTCTGTGTTTGCCTCTTCTCCCATCTCCAGGTCGTAGGTACAGCTCATGAAACGCACCGTCCTCCAGGGACGCAAGCAAATGAGACAGATCACAGAAACTACCAGTACCATTAGGTCATTGCAATTCCAGGCCGGCAGCAGCACAAGCTATTCAGTGTAGCAGTGATATCATTTAGTGCTGTCGGCCGAAATTCAAACTGCATTGAAGTCAAAGGGAATGTATCCACCAGGCTTTGGATCAGCCTGCAAAGCACATGGAGCGTGTGGGCGCTTTCTCTTTTTGCCAGGGACAATCTAAGCAAAACTCAACCTCCTTCTTCCTTCAGCTGAAAGAAAGCATCAACAGAAGACTAAAATTTTGGCCTGAAAAGGAGCCAAGTGCTGCTGAAAGCTGGCCCGTGGTCCTTGCACTGAGGATAATGAGAATTACTGAAGTGCCTTTGAAAAGTGCCTTGAGATTGTGCCATCTTATGTCCTGCTATAACACAGGGATGCAGGAACAGCCAGACTCTGAGCAGGGCAGGTCTCCCACACTGACCACGAGGTTGCAGCCTTGTCCTCCCCACCGGCTGGGCATCTCGGGCCATTGCAATGCAGCACCAGGCTTTTTCCCTTGCTCTGAGCCTCTACGGCAGATGCAGGCAGGCAGGCTGCTCTGGGAGCTGTGCTGGGTACCCAAGGCTAGGGAGCAGGAGAGATGCAGCAGAGGGAGGGAGAAGGAGGTCCCCATCTCATGAAAACCATCCTCAAAAGGACCCCCGCTATGTATTACATCCCCACTGGACCTTGACACACCACCCCCAATGAATGAATCGCACGCACCCCTTTCCTCCCAACACACATCTCTTGTATGCAGCAGAAAGCAGATATTTGAGACATCTCTTGGTCAGCCCACCTCCGATAGCCCTTGGTATCAGCTGTTGCAGGCAAAGATGCAAAACCCCACCTAGCAAATCAAACCCCTTTTTGGAAGTTGTAGCATAATCTGCTCAAAGGAAAATTTCCATCTTGTCCCCTCCTTTACAGTTTAGCGTGTGCCCTAAAGCAGGAGGACTTAATCTCAATTCCAACACTTATAGATGCTTTTAAATCCTCGCTTTATAGCTCTGGACACTCTAGTAACTTCCTACGATAAAGGGAAATCTCTTTGCCGGAGAACTGCGCAAAACAGCTTGCCTGAAAGGCAGCCACGCGCTCATGTGCTTGACCTGCTTTTCTCACAACCTGAAAAGACCCACGCTAGTAGCAAACCCAGCACATGGTGACGGTCCCCAAAGCAGTGTGCCGGGTACGTGCCAGCAGCTGCCTCGGCACAATTCGGCTGCAGAGAGATGATAGGGGTGAGAGCCCGCTGTGCCAAGGGGGTGCGGGGGGGGGCGGGGGGAAGCTTTTCATGTTCTGCTACCAATTTTGTTTTTCTTGCAGGCTGGATCCTCTTCCCAGCCCACCCACGGCAGGCAGCTCGGCCCCACCGTGTGCTGTTTTCAGGCAAACAGCTGGGGAACGTGTGCAGCCGGGCAGGTTTTATGTACCAGCATATTTGGGGGGTTGCCAGCCACTGGCTGCATTCTTGTTTCTCCCCTCTTTGAGGGAGAGGTTTTCCATGGCACAGAAGTGAGAGCGAGGAGGCCAGATGCTCAGGGACATCCTGAAAGGCTCCGGGGCCAGGTTTCACTTGTTGCTTCAAGCACCTGTCATATAGGGTGGGCATTTTTGGATGCAGGGTGCCGAGAACTGTTGCCTGGAGATGCCAAGGACTTGTGAAACCCAGAAAAGTGTGTGAAGTGACTGGGGAAATGAAGGTGGGGACCAGAGCAGATCCCCCTGTCCACACTATCCAGTGAACGCTGCAGGAGGTGAGGGTGGTAAAAGCTGTTGCCTGGATGAAAAGAAGCAAATGAGAATAAATGCAGGCTGGGGAAGGCATTCCTACTTCAAGCAAAGTCCAAGTGCTCCGGACCAGGATCCCCACGGGAATAAAATGGGACCAAAATCTTAAGTACTGTAGCATGGAGCATGGTTTCTGAGAGAGGATTATGAGGCCGGCAGCTCATGACCACAGGGGCTGTGTCCGACGACTCGGTCCCTTCTGCCCTGCACCATCAGACAGCAGCATCTGTTTGTGTCCTGCAGCCTGAGTAAAGAATTCCCTTTTTTATATATTAGCACAGCCATGTCCTGCCTTACATGCCAGCACTGGTACAGCCACAGGGCAGAGTATTATTTCTCTCTTAAGCTGGTGTGACATTCTCATTATAGCAACCCGCTGTCAGCTCCTCCGGGTTGTGCGGAGCTTGCCTTCACTGCTGCAGAGCGGACGGAGCCAGGTGAATCCTTGTCCCGTCACAGGCAACCGAGAGCTGCCCATGACAATTTTCAACCACCTCCTGCCTCTCGCGAGACAGTCACACACAGAGAGTCGGCAAGGGACAGGGTGAAGACACGACCCTGCTTACGGGCATCTACCAAGGGGGTAGAGGAATGGAGACTGCCAAAAGCCCAAAGGGTTTGTTACTCTGGATATGTCCAGGATTGCTTTGCTGCATGCCAGCATTTGCAATGTGGACATACCTTCACAGCGACGGCACGTACTGTGGTCTGCTGAGCCCAGGAGCTTCTCCGTATTCTGAAATACCACAGTGGTAGGACCTCTTCCACCACGCTGCGGGGACCGGAGTGAGGAAGGGCCCGTTGCATTTGCAGAGCTCTGCGTCGGCAAAATGCTTGGCCCCATCTGGAAGGAATTATCAGAAGAGCTGTTCGTCAGCTGCTTCCAGATGGAGGAAGGGCTGCGATTTTACACCATGAGCCTCCCCCGGAATAAAAACCAGACAGGCGAGGAGATTTATTACACACAAACCTCACAGGGTTACAAACGCCCCACGGAAGGAGACCTGCCTGAGAGAGTGTTTTTTAACTGGCATGCAAGAACAGAGCAGCCTCACCAAAATTACCTTGGAGCATGGAAAATGGAGCAGATCCCTGGCTGGATTAAACAATGGCATCAGCAAATGCCTAGTTTGAGAAAGGAGGGGGGGAAAAGAAAAAAGAAAAAAGGGATGAGGGCTCTGACTGGAGGACCACCCAGGAGATGAAAGATGCTTACTTGAACTGCTGCTGAGCCCTGCAGCTTTGGCTGGTGCCTACATCAAATTCAGAGTCCACGATGATCCCCCAGAGTGATCTAGTTGCAAATGACTTC
The DNA here is from genome assembly GCA_013389945.1 of Fregata magnificens. Classification (NCBI taxonomy): domain Eukaryota; kingdom Metazoa; phylum Chordata; class Aves; order Suliformes; family Fregatidae; genus Fregata; species Fregata magnificens. The sequence continues at coordinate 225,560 of WAAD01007775.1, forward strand.
AGTGGGATTTGAGGTCCCAGGGAGTGGGATCTGGTCTCATTCCTCCCTTCACCAAGGATGAGTTTGTATGCAAGAAGTTGTCCCTAGAAATGACTGTACAGTATTTTCCTGGAGTTTTATATGTCTTGTTTACCTGTTCCCAAATTGCAGGAGTCATTCTTATTTCTTTGTTGCTAAGTTTTCCGCAAAAGCTTTGCTAAAAATCAAAATTGTGTTTGAAACAGATATTGAGCATGTTTTGTTTCCTGACAACCACACGTAGAGATTCAATTTGTATATGCTTCTCGGTGAATATGTCATACTGTGATTGCTCACACATTAACTGACACAGCAGAGCTGGATGGGAAATGTTTTTTCTATTCCACAAGAATTTCAGAGACTAATAAAAACACCAATGGGTCTGAAAGAGACCTTCATGTTTTGTAATGTGTAAGACAAACAGGTTTACTATTTAATTAGCCAAAACGTAAATCTAAAGGATGCTTTAGATTTTGAAGCAAGTCAGTATGGAAACTTATAACTATTTTCTTCTTTTCCCAAATTGAAAGGATTTCAAACTGGGAAAACGAAAAGGAAAACTTTGGGAAAACAGAAGGAAGGCTTCGTCTCATGAATAGTGTCAGTTAAACAAAATCGGACATTTCCTGCCAGAGCCCAAACCAGGAGCTGTGAACCCGATCCAGCCACTCTCGTAGACAGCATCACCCTGACGAATGCTCTTCTCTCGACAATATCGGCTCACACATTTCCTCTAGAAAAACAAAGATAACGACTAACTTCCACACACTGTGTGCACATAGAGAGTAAACTTATGCCGCTTATTATCCTACATGCAGGGACATAACGCTCCCCTTGATCTTCACTAAAGAGAGAAGGGAAATTCCAACGTTTCAGAGGCTTTGTTATTATCTTGAGTACTACAGCAGCAACTAGAGAAAGCGTCTAGCAAGACAAGACAGAGGACGAGTTTCGGAGACAGGGCACAGCAGCTCAGACATGCATTGGGTCTGTGAAGCTGAGCTGGAGAATTCCCAGCAGTGAACTTTTCATCTGCCCATCAGCATTCCTGCAGTGGGGAATTGCAGAGTCAGAAAAAAACAACAGAAAAGGAGGAAAAAGAAAGTTAAACCCACACTCATTTTTGTGGTATAAACACAAGATTTGCCTCAAACGCAGATCTGCGAACAGCTATTTTTGCAGCAAGGCTACGGGAGTCAAATTTGCTCCTGCAGTCCCCAGCTGCACCAGGGCCACGGGGTGCTCTGGGGTGGAGCTGGCAGCGTGCCTGATCCCCTGCCCTTGCTGCACCGTGCTGCCTGCACACGCGTGGAGGGATACACACCTCCCTCCCCATGCCTATTTATGCACCAACACCCCCGCTCCTTGAATTTTACACCTATCAGGCCTTACTCATCCAGGCATTATTCTTATCCCCCCTCTTAGATCTGCCTGAGCCTCAGAACACACATTTTTGGCATGCTTCGCACTGTCCCTTGACACACACGTGCGTGCCCACACACCCGTCTGCTCCCTGTTGCACTCTCCCTGCCATCGCTCGCACACACGTACGTGTCTGCGGTTCACAAACACATTTCTGCTGTCTGCTACAGTGCTTTCCCCTTGCTTTTGTAAGCACAGAAACCTTTCTGCTCCTTGCAATCGTGTCTGCTCTCACTTCCCGCGCACACATCACCAGTGAGCAACCACACACATGAGCAAACCCCAGATGCCCACCAACACCTCTCTCCCCTCCTCTCTGCATCCAACGGAGCGGCTTATGCAACAGCCACGGGAACTAGGGATGCTGATGGCGGGTGGTGGCAGGCAGGTGTGGAGGGGGAGAGAAAAGAGAGGAAAGTACGTATTTTTGAAGCGAAGTTTAGCTGCAGGGTTAACCGGATGATGAATGATGGCAGGCGCATGCTTAACCGCATCCCACTAGCAGAGCCTTCTTCCCTCTCTGCCCACTGCAGTGCCAATGTAGCGGCTCCATTGCAACGAATGCTGTCTCAAGGTTACTTAAGCGATAAATTATGTTATATGCTTAACATCCCCGGCAATAACACCCACCCATGACTTGTTCATCCTCCCCATTTATTTTCCCTTTGCAGATGCATGGCTGCAAAACTGCTCCAGCTTTCACCTCGTTACAGGAAAGGAAGGGCCATTTCCATTCAACAAGCTGCAGAAACAGCTACAGCTCTATAAAAAAAAAAATATAACAGGGGCCAGATCCTCCATCAGCACAACCTCTTTTTGCTCCGATGAAGTTTTGGGAGTTCTGCTGATTTACACCAGCCATGGATCTACTTTCTGCAAGATATCGTGCAAACCATCAGAAAAAAGTCTGTAGTGGGTTCAGGCATGAGGTAAAAACCACATGGGTCAGTGGCAGAGCTGCTAAAGGGGAATCGTTGCAGAGTAATGCCCCCATGTTACTGCAAACTGCAGATGAAAAGGAAAAGAAACTTAGAGGGCCTGATTCTCCCTTGAGTTTTAACTGTACATCAGGAGGGCTGATCCCAGAGGACTCAATCACTGCTTTTCCCCAGCGATTCCAGGTATCAGCAGCAAGTTTCAGTCCTGGAGAAGTCCTTTTGTGCCCAGAGATGGACATTTCTTTCTAGCACTGAGACAGGAGCTGACCTAATCTCATACCTCACATCAGCCTCCACTCAGCTGCACCTTGGTTAGATGCATCTAAAAGGGCAACACACCTGCTCCTCCATCCCGCCCGGCACTGAGCATCCCCTGGGGAGAGCAGCACAGGGGGCTGGTCCATCCGTCCTTCCTCACGATGCCGTCTGGCTCCATCAGCGGCGTTGCCCGACATGCTCTGCCGTCAGACCTTTGCGTGCCAGATGCCCTTGTAGGCAGCTGCAAGCAGGATTAAGAGCAACATGTTCAAACCATGTACAATTACGTGCAACTGTTTCTCCACTGCAAATAGATGGAGTAGCAATGGAGCAGCAGTTACGGTCTCATGTTAGTAATTTCCAAAGGACAGTTGTGTGGCCACTGTCCATTACAGCCAGGGCAAATGAAGACGAATGAAAGTGAGTCTGGATGCTCCGTATGCCTCTGTTCATTTACTGGATTATGGGAAATATCACAAGGGAAAATTTGCAAGGGGCAAAGTTACAATTTCTACCTGAATCCCAGAAAATAATGCATTTAGCTGCAGAAGCAAAAATCAAGTCACCTGAGATTTGAGTTTTACCTAGTCCTACCTCTCCATCGCTTTGCTGCAGTGGCTCTCAGAGCTCTTATCAGCCATAATCTCCAGCAGCCCTAGATGGGAGATGAACAGTGGCATCCCCAGACTGCAGAGAAACCAGCAAGAAGTAAAACCATGATGAAAAAATGAACCTCGGAAGACCATTAGGAGCTGTCTCAGAGGAACGGAGTACCAGCAGGTCCCAGCAACTTCACCTGTGTGCGGGGGGAGGAGGGCAGAACACGGAGCTACTAAGGAATAAACACTCAGTGTTTCAAATAAAACTCCAGAAGACAGGAGGCAAAACAAACTTCATGGACATACCTGAAAATTTGGCCTGAATTTCAAGGTCATGTAGTGAATTAGCAAGAACAGGACCCAGGTGTCCTGAGCATGATCCCTTTCTACCCTAATCAGCACGGCCTCACATAACCATTTGCGCAATTGGCTTATTTCACAGAGTGACTTATAGACGCTATTGTAAGCAGATCCAGTCAATATATTTTCCTTTTGATATACAGCTACAATAGGAAGCCATGCATGAACTTTATTAAACCTGGCTAATTTTCTATCAGTTCTGCAAAATATCGATTCTATGCATTCAGTTATCTGGCTCAGCCTCAACCTGGAAAGAGAATCATTTAACAACAACAAAAAAAGCATCCAATTCCTCTGAAACAAAGCTAATCTGAGACTGCAAAGTGTCGCCGTTCTCATGGGCAGAGCCCTTTGATCGATTGAGCCAAAGACAACTGTGTTATTTAGGAGCCATTTGCAAGCTGGCAAATTAAACAAGGCTTTTTTTTTTTTTTTTTTTTTCCTGGAGGGCGGGTGGGGGGAAGAAGTAACAGCTTTACAGTAGCAGTAAAACATCCAAATGATTTCCCCCCGCCTCTGACAGAGCCAGATTCTGCAGGTTATAGGGGCAGGAAAGCAACACAGAAGGATCTGCTATTCTCCATCTCCCCAGGACCACTGCAGGGGCTGAATCCCTTTGTGGGGCCAAACCAGTTATTTAATTTTATTAATTATTTGATAATTCTTGATAATTATTAAAATTACTGACCAATTATCAATAAACCCAAAATCAATATTTTGACGTCTCCCTGGTGAGTCAGGAGCACAGCTGGCCTCTGTAGGGGTACAGGGCAGGACACTGACACACAGTGAAAGCGTGGAGGAGGTACCCCAAGGATGCATCAGCAGGGTCCAAGCCTCATGGGAGGGTGAGCATCTCTGTAGGACAGTAGCTTGCACTGCTCCGGAGCACCCTGGGCAGACAGCACTTGAAATGATGAGCTTTTGCAGGTGTCTGGTTCTTGAGAACACAACTGCAAGTCCTGTCCAGCAGGCAAGTCTCAAGCTTAACCCCTGACTCTCTGCCTTTCTCAGAGCTCTTGCATGCTAAAACCGGAGGCAGGGAGCTTTCTGTCCTTAAATCTTAAAGCTTAACTGATATTCTGCACAGGCAAACCATTATTGTGTCCATATTGTGATGGAAACAAGCAATAAATGTGAAGATGCTATCTAAACCAATAAGGCAACGCGCTTTACCGCATCAATCTCAGGCTGCCTACACTTGGAATAGCACGTCAGGCCAACTTTCAGCGACTTCCTTTGGTTTAAACTTAACCTGCTGCTTCTCCTGTGCCGTAGGCTGCTCGAGACCAGCTGCGAAGCATCGTTGTACAAGACAGAACATATGCACAAGTAAACAAATTAAGGCTATCTCCAAAACAACAGGCCCCTGGCTTCCTGGAAGAGCTGCAAAGAGAAACTTAATCAACAGCAGCGGGTGAAACGATAAAGGGGAGGAGATGGACCTCTGCTAATGAAGGCGATGCTTTCAGATTGCAAATGCTTGCTCGCAGCACGCGAGGAGGCAATGGCAGGGTCAGTGCCAGCGACACAAGAAGCGCACGGAGCCGGCAATCACGCTGGCTCCAAGGAAACTCTGGTTTTCACAGCACAGAATGGCCAATTTAAGCACACGGGGAAAGAAAAACAAGGAGCTGAGCGGGGCGCAGGCTCAGCCTTGCCCCTGCCTGTTATGGCGGGTGAGACCTCAGCTGTTGAGGCTGGATTAGGGCCAGTATCATGGCCTCTCCGGGCCTCCCTGGCTCCCTCCCCAGGGGCTCATTAATGGTCTGAAGTTGCAGCAGTTAAAGCAGTTGAATACCAAGACAGTTAAATCTCTGCACACCTCTGCGCAGATGCTTTGGCGTCGGTTTAAGCCTGCCTGTCACTGGCTTCACCTTGTGTCTTTTGATGAAGGAGTGCCGACGTGGGAAAAGAAAATAGCAGAAACCTTTCCCTGTGCTTCCCAACTGCAGGCAGGTCCCTCTCCAGCTTCACCCCGGAGCTGAGGATTCTTCTCTGCTAAAAACCTCTGCCTTGACCCTATGGGCCCAAGCGGACTGCAGTTGCTTCCAGTGTATCCTCTTGGGAGCTCATGACCAACAAAAATTAAACTGCAACAAATTTTATTGCAAAGTGTGATAATTTAGTATTGAAGAAAATCCATATTTTTCAAAAAACACATGCATGCACCTAGTTGGTTGCTCCTCTCTAACCTCATGTTTTTATGACCAGCTAAATCTCCCTGGTTTTCCTTTTACTGAAAGAGCAAGACAGTCAGCACATGTTCTCTTAGCAAACCCAGAAACCCTCTGAGATATCCCAGGGTCTCTCAGGCCAGTTCTTGCAGCCTGCCTCCTCGCTCTGCACGCCAGACTCAACTCTCTTCGCCAAAGTAAGCTGCTGGAGAGACAACTGGGAGACCCAGCTTCTCCTTACCTCAGGCCCCAGTCTCAGAGCAGAGTCTGGCACTGAAGTCTAACACAAATCCCCTGGCGTGATAACAAGCAGTCAGGGCATCTGAAAGCATGAGCAAACTGTCCACGATTTATTTGGGGTTACAAATGCCATCACTGGGCCAGAGCTACTTTACCTCAAGAGGATGCAACATCTGCTCACAGCTATAAAAACAAAATTAGGGCAGTCTAACTTGCGATGGGTCAGCGTATTCCTGTGCTCACAGCCCGGTGCAAGATGCAAACATCCTACAAGCAACTCAGCTAGGGGAGAGCGCTCTCACCCGTCATGCACATGGCTAGACCTAGGCAAGCCTGAATGTGAAGGAGGGGCTGTTCAAATTTAAGTCGGGTAAAAATGCAACTTGCACCTAGTCAAAGGCTGAAAGGTATGAGCTGCTTCGTTATGGTGCGTACCCTTGCTCATGAACACAGGCTGAATGGAGAGGGGAGAAGTTTTCCTTGACAGATGGATGCCCACAGATTATCATCACACCTCCAGGTCAAACAGGTGTTTCCTTCCAGATACAGATGTGCCAGTGGAAGAGATCACTGCCCCAAGATGCTCTTCGCTCCCTCCCTGCCAGATGTTCCTGGGCCTACAGTCCTGACAGCTAACAGAGAAAAGTGTTTAAAATAACTGGCTGATTTAACACAAGTGTCTCCTCAATCCTAAACAGTTAGAGGTTGTTTTATGCCCTAGACTACAAAGGTTTGTATAGCTAGTTTATTATAGTTTTAAAGCTGCCTTAATGTAACAGTAGAGGCATCTTAGGCAAGGCAGGAGGAAAGCTAGACTCACACTTAAGTTGGAAGAAATAAGAAACATGTAATGACCTAGATCTTTTTATTGTACAACCTAAAATCCCCTAGAAGCACCTGAGAAGAAATCAGTGTCTTCACTACCGTAAAACTGGTGGAAGTTCATTGCTTTTTCCTCTTTGCAATTTCCCTCTCTAGCTGGAAGGGCCTGCATCTGGGACTGAAACTTGGAGAAGTCTGACTTTGCACAAAGGATCAGCACCTCCATTTGTAAAAAAGCAGCACGGCTCTAATCCTCTTGTTCTCCCCAGTAACCAGGAAAGCTGTAATTCTTTATTTCTGAGCAACTTTTCTCTGTCAACACATGCATGGGCACACCGGGCCCAGCAAACATGGAATCAAAAGCCCCAGAGGAGCCCTTTCAGCTGAGCACCTGCATTGGTCTGGATGGGTTCCCAATTCACCGTGTCAGCAGAGGACATCAACAGCACTGACCAGCACTGTCTGGGAATAAATCAGGGAAACGGTTCCTCGACAACCAATTCTAGGTGGCAATATCTATGCAGATCCCTGAGCATCGCTGCTGAGCACAGCCAGCACTCCTTCCCTCTCTTAGCATCCTCTTTTCTTTTACCCTAGCACCATCTCATTTATAACCTCCTCATTTAAAATCCCAACTCTTTTCTGAAGTAGCAAGTTCTCCAATCCGAGAAGGGACCTCTTTAAGCCATTCCTATCTCAACAGGAGGGGAAATCCCAGCCCATTTTGCGTTGCAGGAAGCCCACAATCCCTCAGCATTTCTGCTGGCTCCTGGAGTCTGAATGAGCTGTGTCTTATTGCTTTTCCAACCCATGCCTGTTTTCCAAATCCTCTTCCAAGACAAACCAGCGTCAAGGATGAGCAAGGCAGCTCAGGCTGTACGGACCTGCATGGCACTTGCAAAAGGGGCTCTGCGTCACTCAACCGTTAAATCCTGACACAGGGATGTGCTGGCTGTGGTCTGGGATGTAGTTCCAAAAGTGGTGAAAAGCTCCATCCACAGCAGCCTGGAAACCCCACACCCACCCTGGTGGGATTGCTGCAGGAGGCTGTCAGTGCCCTACGGTGTAGCTATCATGGAAAAGGGGGTCTGCAAAGGGCTGCGCTGGCACTAATCACACCTGAGCGGTGTAAGACGGCAGGATCCCCTCCATGACTATTGGGAAAAGAGCTGCACATGTAGAGAGTTGCCTTCCCAAGACAGATCTGACACATCGCTGTGCCAAGCTAAGATGCAGGTCTGATTTTGGCTCCTGCTGCACAACCCCATCTTGCTCTCCAAATCCAGTAATTTTTAAATCTGGGCTTTTGCTTGGGTCTCATCATCCATCAGCAGTGGATTGCAGGAGCTAAACTCCTTGTTGTAAAGCAGCGATTCTATTTTCCCCCGGTCTTAAGCAGCTTCAATCCATCTTACTGCATTACAGAGCCTGCGCTGATTGTTCTGCTGTAGTGAGTAATAACAATTTGTACTTTGCAGATTACCCCAGGGAACCACGCTCCTGGCTCTGCCGTACCACTGGCTCTGCAGGGCGGGCACAGATCTGCCCATAGCTCCCTGGGAGAGAGGGATGGGGCCACAGGAATGGACGCGCAGAGAAATTTGGGTGGGAATATGTACAAGAGTGAAGGGAGCTGGCGTACAGCTAGTAGCCATGGGGAAACTGGGGTGCCCAGTCCTGCGAGGGGTGAACATCACGGGATGGGGACAGGTAGAGGGTATTAGGGAGGGAAAGTGATGAAAAATGGGACAAAAGAGAAAGGGAAGCTCAGAAACAGCTGGAAGAGCATGCACTTGTGCCATCATGGTATAACCTCGCAGAGTGTGGGACGGAAAGCTGCTGTGACTAGGCTTCACTGGCACAGCATGGAGGAAGGGCAAAGCATATTTTCAGCCATGAGACAGGGGCAGAAGCAGTTATTGTCCAAATCTCCTTCTTTTTCTGCATACCCAAATTCTGCAGGGCAATCCAAGGGAAGGAAAACACGGTCCCCTGTGAAACAACCCCCTCAGAGCTGCAGTTGCTTGCTGCAAGGCCCTGTCAGGGCTGCCACTGTGGTGGACCACACGAGGAAAGAAATAAAGATGGGAGAGAGATGGAAATGAGAGGGAGAAGATAGGGAGCTGTGGAAGAGGTGTGAGGGCAAGGCAGAGGCACCCCATGAGGCAGCAGCCCTTGCGGAAGGACGGGGAAGCTTCCAGAAGGCAACGGCTAGCCTGGGCTGCCTCAGGCACCCGCCAAGAGCCTCTCCCTTGGGGACAAGGCACCCCAGTCCCCTGTCCCTGCTGCCACCAGCATGTGGCACCCACTCCCGTCCCCTTTCTGCATGGCCACCGTGATCCTGTGCCTCCAGTGGGCTGCCAGCAGCCATGCCAACAGCACCGGGCTGGGTGGCCTAGCTCTTGATGCATGCCTGGGGCTGCCCCTCACCCAGGGCAAGATGGCGGGCAGCCCCACTCTCAGCCATGCCCACACAGTTTCCTTGGCCCTCAGCCCCCTGCGCTGCAGGGCTGAGGCCCCACCTGCTCAACGAGGTGGACACAAGATCACCACCAACTCACCAGGCCTTGGGGACATGGCACCAGGTAATGAGGAGATCAAGGGAGGGACCATGGTGGCCTTCATCATGGCAGTGAACATGAGGCTTCAGGGGAAGACCTGCCAGGCTGAGCAAGGGACCGTCATCCTCCTGGATGAGTGCTGCTTCTGGAATGACATTGTGTGGAGCTTCAGCCACCATGCCTGCCGGTGCCTCACCCACGATCTAGACCTCCTTAACCATGGTCTGATTCTGCCAGTCTGCAAGGTCACCAGCATCCTGGTCACCATGATAACAGGCATCCAGCTTCTTGCAAGATGCATGAAGAGCTACCAAAGCCAGAGGAAGAGCAATCAGCAGAGCAAGGAATGGTGGCCAGGGTCTCCACCCAGCGTGGTTTGGGGGACTGCCAGCTACCCCGAGTGTGCCATCTGCCTGCAGACGTATGAGCCCGGCGAGGCGCTGAAGTTGCTGTCCTGCTCCCATGCCTACCACAGCAAGTGCATCGACCTGTGGCACCGTGCTCAGCCCAGGAGCAAGACCTGCCCGCTCTGCCTGCACAGCGTGACCGCAGTAGCATTAATCCCCCTTGGCGCACACAACGGCGAGCAGGAGTAACCTGGGAAGGCTCACCCAAACCCTCTCCTGGAAAATCAAGACCCCCCCCCCCCCCCCCATACACACTCCCACCAGCTCTGTCTTCTACTCTCCCTACAAATTCAAGCTCCAGCCAATGCCTCTCAGGAAGCATGAGAGCAACACAGGATTAAAAAAACATATGGAAATGTAGGAGTTAGGAATACAGACTGGAAGGACAAATGGAATACTGAAGACATATCCTTGGCTCTGCCCAGTTTGGGCAGCTGATAGTATACAGGTCTGCTTCATCTGCTTCACACTTGAAGATGAGGGCCACAACCACAGAACAGAAGCAGCGGCTAGCTCTTGCCAAGCCCCTGGATGGCTTGTCCTGAGGTTCCTCCTCTTACTCTGTTTCTTAAGGTCTCCCTCCCAAAAGCCTGCACAGACAGGTTTATTCCAACAAAGGGGCCAATTACCACAGTTACCAGCTAATTTTTACCACAAAACCTAGGTTGGCAAAACAAGCACGGCTCTCTACATTCTTTTTTTTGCATACAGATAGTTAAAAAGAACAAAAAAACCTGCTAAATGGAGATGTTTTTGCTTTAAGTCCAAGGTTTGTAGGGCATTTTGCCAAAACTAGAAAAGGCAAGGTAGTTTCCAGCACCAATATCTAATAAAGAAGATGTCTTCCTCCATTGCAAGGCAAACAGCTGGAACTGGAATCCATTTCCAGACATGGGTACTAAGTTGCAATGGCCCAGATTTCCTCAAGTGCCTTTTTTAATTGTGGGCATTAGTAGATTATGGGTACTTTTGTAGCAGGTCCATAAATCAATGCTTTATAATCTTCTGTATGCATTAGGGCCCAGATTATCATGCTTGTACTTGGTAATAACAGAGGAGAGATTGCCTGGACCCCTGGGAAATCCGGGAGAGGCACCTGGCAGAGCACAGGAGCAACAGTGCCAAGACACGTGTAGGGGACAGTGCACACAGCAGGGCTTGCAGGGCTCCGACAAGCCTGCTCTCCATCCCTCTCCCATGGTTGGGAACAGCAGGGCACAAAACCTCTCAGCACATACGACTCCATTTCTCATCTACCCAGCTCACATTTTGGGTGGCGACTCCAACTGTTTCAGCTATCTATTCTGTAAAGACATGGATCATCCTTTCCTTTCATCCTAGATGAAAGGAGGTGGTTACATGCACCAGTTTCTAAATCAGCTCCTAGCAAAAAAAAAAATCATTAACAAAAGGGTGCAGGTCTGCTTCCAGCCAGCTTGCTGCAGAGCTGGGGACTTGCTCAGTCAGCAGGAGGGAGGTAAGCGTGTCCCACATATCTTTCTTTTAAGAGCAACTGGGAGCACTGGAAGCACAAAGGCTTGCACTGGAAGGTCACTAGATGGCCCCAGATCTTCCTTCACAGCAAATCAGTAGTACTTCAGCTCCAGGAGCCTGGTCCTCACTAATCCTACAGCATGACCCCAAAGGAGCAGCATGCCCTGATAAGAAGGGCACTGAGCTAGAACCAGGGATACCTGCCAAGATGTCTCGAGCAAAGCATTTAACCCCCCATTGGCTTTTTCTGTTCCTGGCCTTTGGCTGTTGAGGGCAGGGAGAGGCTGTTGTCTGTGCACTACCACTGCCTGTGGACCCCAGATGGCAACCTAACACAGATAAAGGACAAGAAGTCTGACTACGTACAAGCTCGCATCATCCCACTGCCAGGCTGCTCTTTTCATGCTGAAAAAAACTCAGAAGGGAAAAAGCCATCTAGACTTACGCCAAGTTAAATCAATGCTGGATCTGGAGCCTGTAGTGAGTGTTTTGTTGGAGTTGTAATGATGTCCACATAAGTCAGTCTCCTCTGCATCTCTGTTACAGTTTAAGCTATTTACGCAAGACAGGGGTTAGATTTTGCTAGCAGTTATGTGGCTCTAAATCAGCATTAAATTCCTCTGGATTGAGCAGACACTTCTGTGGAATACAAGCAAAAGGAAGAGCTGGTTTTATATCCCAGCTCCTGCACTAAGTGATAGCCCCAAAGAAGAAGTATAAAGGAACACGGGGACTTTGGGAGTGGTGGGGTAAGTGATCGGTTAATAGAGGTAAATGGTCTTTTCCTTTCTTCTAGCTTGGATCTTTGTTCAAGTGGTAAAATGGGACCCGTTCCCTGTAATTGCTCTGCTCTTGCACACAACTGCTGTCTCCCACGTGTGGCTTGTTGACATTTAAATAAATTGGAATTATTCTGACAAAGTAGATTGCAGGGACTCCAAAGAAAGTGGGTCAAGAATACATCCAGGAGTATCTGCAATGTATTTAACACAGGAATATAACAGGGGTAGGGCAGGATGAGAAGGAGAGTACGGTGTTGGCTACAATGAATGCAGCATGGAGCTGGAGACAGCCTGGCACAGCCCCACACCACGGTGGGATGCTTGGCTTAACCTCAGCCAGCGGGAGCCAAAGCCTCCAGGGCACTGACGATGGAGGAGGCAGACAGCAGTGATGCAAATGGAAAGCACGGAGGGAACCAGAGCAGACGGGGCACCATTTTGGCTCTTTGAGTGAAGATCACCTTGGCCAAAGTCCTTCTTCAGCCCTCCTCTCCTTCCTTCTGCAAAAGCATTCAGGGATTTCAAAGGAGGCTAAGGGCTAGGGGTTTCCTATCTCACACTGCCTGTGGGTGGGATATAGGTATCCTGCGACCCATCCAGACTTCAGTTTTTCCTCTTCCCTCACTCCCCAGAGCCTTCTCTATACCCCATTCACCTCTTCCTTGTCCTCCAACCTCTCTTAAAGAGGATTTGTCCTTTTGCCCACATCTCTCTGGGTTACTGCTAAGAGTTACTGAGGTTGGAAACTGCAAACACCTGATTTCTCCTTTTACCCAAGGGTTTTGGTGAGCAAGCCAGGATGGCTGCTCACTCCTGCCTTGCCAATTCTAGGCTATAAGAGGTGGTGCTGGAGCAGCCAGGAGAGAACAGCACACAGAATACAAAGGGGATTGTTCCTTGGTCCCACATTTGTCATGGCTCACACAGACACGTGGCTCCTTGTCCAGCCTCAAAGACAGACCCACCCCTAATGCAAGCAACAGGTCACTGGCAGTACATACAGCTTTGATCTGGAGGCAGAAATAGAGCAGTGAGTGCAAGTAAAGAGGCACAGATTTTAAAGAACACTAGGATGATGGATGCCATCACAAGAAGCATAAGACCAAGCCAAAAATGCTCCCTCAAAAAGGTCTCCCAGTGTACCTCCATTTCCTTCTTCGTCTCTCATTCTACTAGAAAGCATTTAGCTTCTCCCCCCTCCCCAAACCTTTCCCTTGTTTTGTTTTTAAATGCATCAAAATGTCTCCCTGCAAGTGTAAAACTCTTTAGATGAGGGGAAAATAAAATCGATTTGAAATCACAGCTGCTGGGAGTCTCTGGCGCACACACACACTGTCTGCTGACATTTTCTGTAGCTCTTTTCCCAGTGAAATCTGTCTCAAGCAGAGCCCAAGGGGGCTAGTAACAAATCAGTTGCCTAGTACACAAGTGATTTTTTTAACTACAGGTCCAACACAACCACACTGGAAACCACAGGGCTACTCTCAAGTGGATCATTAAACAAAAAGGGCTGTTTGTTAAAAGGTATGGGTTTTTAGGGATTTGTGGTTCCAAAGTGACCTGGGTTCGCTGCATATTCACACCTAGTTCATTCTGACAACCAGGAGAGCTATTGTGGCCTCATCAGGCTGGTGTTCCTCCGGGCACTGAGCAGTCACCATATGAGTTGGGAATTGCCTGAAAGATGGCAGCTTCTGCTGTCAAACACTCTGGGAGGGAAGGACAACACTTGTGCCTTATGCTTTCCACTCCTTTTTCAGCTTTTTCACCATAACCAGATTTTTTAAAATCAGTTTTTATAGCTAGAAGCTAAAGTTGTGTTCAGCCATTTGATTTCCAGCAGCTGAGGTTTTAAAGTAAATAAGGTGAAAAGCCCCAATACAGACGTTGATGGTAGCCCTCCCAAGCTCATCCACCACCCGCTCTCACTGTGGTAGGACAGGAGTCCAACAAGCTCAGCCCCAGCAAGAGCCTAAGTCTATCAGCCCCTTCCACAAATCTAGCTGCTCACTTAGACCTTGAAGGTGGATCTGCCCTCTCAGAAGTTTGGGTAATGGCAGAGTGAGGCCACACAGGCAGAGACTTTCAACTTCTACTAGCTGCCATTTTGACTGACAGTTACCGATTGACTTATTTCAAATGACAGAAACCCTTTCTACCCTAAGCAATTTATTTGGCTTGGTATCAGTTCAAAGATCACGATTTTAAGGAAAAAGTGCGTGTTCACCAGACCCATCCAAGCTGCCACACACCCCCAGCAGTGGACAGAGGCTAACAGCTTGTTCCCACTCTGCCACGTTTTCCAGGAATTGCTTTGGCCACCAGCATGAAGAATTCCAGTCAGCAATGGGCACGTAGCTGATGGGGAGGCTCATTTATCCTGCCTGCACATCATCAGCAAAATAAAATCGGCATCCTATCGGTACTCAGAGGGAAATGAAACTAGAAGCTATGTGCATGGAGCAGACCAAAAAGGAAGGGGAGAAGAAGTTTAAGCAGGGTGGCAGTAATGTTACATGACCCAGCCTTGGGAAACAGTCACTGAGTGATGTCACAGACCTGCAGAGGTGATGTAAGGGTGTTGCTTAGCAGCTGGAAACAACACAAGAGATGAGTTCTATCCTGGAAGCCTCTGAACCTACAGAAAACCTGCAGAAACCTCTAGGGCAGAAACAGGTTTTGGTCTCCATCCTGCTGTGGCTCCAAGTCGTGGCTTGGTGACAAGACCTGGGTGGGATAGTGCCTTTGTGACTGTCTCTTACATTTTTCCTTTAGGACCAGCCTAGAAATCTGTATTCAGCTACTCAACTGCATTCAGCATGAATCTTCAGCTCCAACTTCTTCACTTTGTGGTTGCCACTGCCTTCCACAACGCTGCTCTTGCAGAAGTCTTTGGTTACATGGTTTACAATGACAGCTCCAGGTGTGTTGCTTATAAAGCCCTGCCTGCATGCTTTGGGCCACAACTCCCAGCAGAAGGGCTGACAGGGTATTTGATGAGGGTGATACCACCAAATGCTTGCCATGCAATAGAGAGTCCTCCAGCACCATCAGCCTCTGATATTTATATTGCCCTCATACAGGGGTATGACTGCCCTTTTGTTGAGAAGGTTCTTCATGCCCAGCAGGCTGGATACCAAACTGCTGTTGTGTACAATGTGGATTCAGAGCAGCTGATTACCATGATGGCTGATGACAAAGAAATCCAGCAGCTGATTAAGATACCATCACTCTTTACTGGACAATCAGTCTCCCTCCACCTGCAAAGGACTTCTCAATGCCAGAAAGGGGCATACATCAGACTTCTACCACCCAAACACTATTTGAGCCCTTGTCAAGACAATGCTAAAGTGCTGCAGGAAACTTTCATCATCCAGGATTTCAGGGACATATTCTATGTCTTTATTGCCACCATCTCAGTTATGGTTGGCTTAAGCTGGTACAAGAGGGCTTGCAAGATAAAACTGCACACATACAAGCAAGGAGACAAATACGAGACCTGTGTGATCTGCATGACAGAGTACAAGGAAGGGGACCGCCTGAAGATCCTGTCCTGTTCCCACGCTTACCACAGTGCCTGCATTGACACCTGGTTCCACACCCAGCCCAGGAAGAAGACATGTCCCTTCTGCAAGCAGGTGGTGAATACCTACAGGCGAGGTGACCTCCTGCTGGAGCAGGCTGGTGAAGATGTGGATGAGGAGGAACAGGACAGTGAAGAAAGTGCATTTAGAGAAGGGCATGAAGATGAATATATTGAAGAGGAGAAAGATGATGAAAGCACGGTGGAAGGAGAAGGGTTTGATGCACTGGAGAACAGCACCATTCGAGCTGTGACAGGGATAAGTTATCATTAAACCAGGGGAAATACCCCCGCGTTTTCCTTCAGCTCTTGCTCCAGGCTAGCTTTTATTGGGAAGCAATTAACACTGCCATTTTGGCTCTCGTCCCCTGGTCCCCACAATGAAAGAAAGGCATGAAATCTCAGCTGGAAATATCAAAACCTCCTTGAGCCAGGGCAACAGAGGAGAAGCAAAAAAGGAGGGACGCAGAAGCTTAAGAACATTTGGGATGGGAGCTGGTTTACATCTACTAGGATGCTTCCTCAATTCCCTCCCAAAATACATGTGCAGGGACATAGGCATACACATAAACACACTGAATCTTGCTTTTCAGTGTTACCTGAAATGCCCAGAAATCCCACGGGAGAACTGTCCCCTGTGTTGCAGCCAGCAGGAACCATTTCCTAGCCTGACAAGTAGAGAGGGGAAAAAATTATGGGGAACTAAAGCATAAAGATGAAGCAATTCCCTCTATCATCAGCAGTAAAGCCAGAGCCCAAAAGCCCCCAGCACCTCCTCATCACCCAGTGCACCACCACCACTGTCCCCACACATCGGGTGGCTCAGTACAGTCCACCACAGAGGACAGCATGGCCTTTAACTACACCGGCAGAGAAACTGCGCTGCAAATATTGAGGGCGCTTTAAACACTATCTCCTCAGACAGGAGGTGATGCCAGCGGGAGGTAGAGGTCTTTACAGCAGGATTCGCTTTGTGGAGCTGGGTAAACAGAAAAAAAGAATGAAATGCTTCTGAGCGTGGCATAATTGGCTGCTTTTGCCTGCTAGCTGGCAATCTCGCACGCTCACGGAGGCCGACGTGACAGGTACATGTAACTTCCTGCTACCTAGGTTGTTCCAGGTCATTATCCAAATGTGCCTAAGCCCCTTAAGGGGAGCTGGATTTATGTACTAACATGATGCAAACAGATCTTCATCTCTCCTCTAGGTACACCAGGTATAGTCATATTATTTGGGCAGCCTCTGAACACATTTCCCATCCTGCTTAAAGCGAGAGCACGAGTAGAAATCAGCACTAGCTCCCCAGGCTGGTACGGGTGGCTCTAACACCCACTGTGGATGGGGCAGCCAGCCAAGTCCCAAACTGCATATGTGGATACAGAGCTGGAAACACTCACAAAACCACTATTAGCATTTAATCTCATATAAAAGAAAGGCATAAACCCTCTCCAGTAAATGCCAAAAATTAAGGAAGTGAACAGCTCTACCATACTGTGACCAAGATAAACCTGCACAGCTGGACAAAGGCTAAACTCCCAAATCAAAGGCTCTCTAAACATAAAATAATCCTATTTCTTATGAGCGGTATCCAAGAAGTGAGCTGTCATCAGATCACTATTAGGACCATGCGAGAAGATGACACAACTATGGCCAACAAATAAGACTAGTGCCTTGGAGTATTTTCCTCGGGTGGTTACATTAAGACTCAAAAGGCCAGGAGTTTAGAAAATGTTGTCTGAATACATCGTGCTGCAGAACTGAGAAGCATGATCTCTGCAACGCAGAAACCTTGGTGACTTGAAAACAACAGCACCTAGATTGTTCGAGTATCTTTAAGATATCCATATCTTAGAAAGGGCTGGGAAAAGATACACAAATACATGTGATGGCCATTAACAAGGTGGACCTGAATTGATCACTCCTGCCCCAGGGAAGGCCAGACAGCTTCACGTGGGAGGAAGAGGAATCTGCAGTTTCAGAATTTTTTTTTTGGCAGTGGAGAAGTCAAACCAGTTTCTCCTGGAATGAAACATGACAGTATTTCCAAGGACTTAATGGAAACAAGTCTTTCTGCAAGTCCTCGGACTGAGCTGTTTCATTTCATTTGTGGAACAAATGGGGAAAAATTTAAGTCAGTTCACAAGAAAACTACCCTCCTCTGCAGGGTGTGCAGCCTCCTGGGAGCCATAAATCACTTCCATTACAGAACAAAGCTCCTCAGGGTGCCTGAGAAGGCAAAGGCAGTTGCCTCCATCTGAGGAAGGAAACAGGTCCTCTGGATGGTGATTAGCGGCAGGAAGTTCATTTAGGTGCCTTTAATTGCCTTCTGGAGGTAAGTCTCCTGTCAGCAACTTGGAAGGAGACAAGACTGGCTTAGCTAAGCTGCACAAATGTCTTCTCCTTCATCCACTGCCGAGCATCTAGAGCTGACCTGAGAGCTCCCCTGGGTCCATAGCCCCCACTGAGATAGGCAACCCCAGGTCCTCAAGGGGAAGGAATAAGAGGAAAGATGTCGGTAGCACTCCCAGCGCCTGTCTCAGCACACTCTCACTGCCCTCATCCTCCCTCAACCAAGATCTGAAAAAGCACAGATGCTGCAAACATGCAGGGAGCAGGTTGAAGAGCCAGGATTTTCAGCATGCTGATGGCATGATGGGCCAAAACCAGGCTGCTGACTCCCATAGCAAGTGTCTCACATCCTATGAAGGAGAAGTGATTGAACAAGACCCCTGAGCCAGACCTTGAGGTGGCTCTGGATAATCACACAAAAAGCCACAGTGTCATCCAGCTGCAGAGTGCCAGGCTCAAGAGGAGAGTCCCGCAGGGAATTCTCCGGGCTGTATTATGCATGAGGTGAGATGAGCTGATCATAGTGCCCTTAATATCTACGAATTTCTTTCCATCTTCAAAAGCAGCACACGCTCTAGATGGGCTGAATTTTTACTGAAATGGGTCAGTAGAAAAATAGATCCTTCTTACAACGCAACACTGCATTGCCTTAATTTAAAAAGGAGAGAAAAAAAGGAACAGAATCTGGGTAAGAGAGAAGCTCTTCACTCCATTTAGCATTATCAAAGCCTATCACACTGAAAATGTGAAACGCATGCCACAGCAAACCTGACCTCCAGCCCTAGAGCTGTCAGATCCACTGCCCTCCACCAACATTAATGGCACTACTAACATAGCAAGGTTAGCTTATTGCCAGGGTGGGACATGCAGCCCTTGTAGTCTGAATGAGGATTATTAACTTCTCTGGAGGTAGCACTATCCCAGCATTTAAAATAAACTACAACAGACAATACACAAGAGGGAAAAGGAGAGTGAGGGGTCTGGATCTGGCTGGGGCAGAGCTGCTGACTCTGCAGGCAGTGGTAGAGCAGTATCTCTTACAGCAGCTCGGGGACACGGCTGTCCCAGTTCAACAGCGCTGCAGTTTGCTTGTGAATCAGGAGAGAAGTTAAGGGAAGCGCAGGTAGATGAGCTCTGGAAAAGGCCATGCGGGGAGGTGGTATGGGCAGATTTCACAGGAGGATTCATGCCTTCTGCAGAGATGCTGTAATGGCAGTGAATGTAATTGTCAAACCACACAGAGGAGGCAAGACATGAGAAGACAGCAACTACTGGGAAAGGAGCCCTGATTTCTCTATGTCCCAGAGCTCAAGCAGAAGGGAAACGGTATCTTCAGAGTTTCAAACTCATGCCAGAAAAAGGATAACTAGAAATTTTTGACAAACGCTGTGCAGAAAAAGATTAACTGGGCGTGAGGGGGAAGGCAAATGCAGTCTCATGGGTCCAGCCAGGAACAGCTTGGAGGAACAGCCAAAGCCCTAATGAGGAAAGAGCCAAGGATGATCCAACTTGTACGTTTTTTGATCAGAGCACCAGTGCTGGCTGGAAGCACCAGTACAACCCACGTGGAACCTCCACTGGTAACTCCGCCTTGGGGGAAAACCCAAACATCGTGCTTAAATGAGCTGCCAGGAGCCCTTCTCCTTTTAGCAAGCTCCTGTCCCATAAACCGAGCTCCACTGCACATACTCTATTAAGCAATAACCAGGTTCCGGCACAGCCTCAGAGAATGACTTACAGATCTCATTTATCAGGGGGTTCTTTGCAGTTTCTTGCACATTTTATTGCAGGCTTTTTCAGCACAAACATGGTTCAGTATATGGCTGGGAGAATCACCAGACTGTGACCCAGAGAGAAGCAGCTGATGACCCAGCACTGGGAGCTATTGACTTCACCACCAGAACGTCAATGTTATAGATCACCAGGAGCAATTAGGGTGGCTGATTACCCCATGTGCAGCCTACGGGCAACTGTCCAGTGGAGACATTTTCCCTATGCAGAGCGCCTTGACAACATTTAAAGAACTACTTTGAGGGTTTAAGTGAGATTTGAGTGATCTATAGATCCTGCGCAGGCCAAAGGTAGGAATTCCAACCTTGAAGACTCAAGTTTAATACCTACTGTAATTAAAAGGAGAGAGCCAACTTCCCTGCGGCACAACCCGAATGACATCAATAGCGTTACAGCAGCAGAGCCTTACCTTTGATCTCCAAAATCCATCTGGGATGAAGATGAAGGACAGGATGTGCCTGCCCACAGGGCCAGGAGTCTCTGCTACCCAAAGGCTGCAACATCCATGGAAATCTTCCTTCCTTGGGCCATACTGCCTACCTCCCACACCACCATATCGCAGGTTTTTTTCCTTGTGAGGTAGGTATTACTCAGTGCCTCCATTTCACCAGAAGCACCTTCCTTACAGACCCCCATGCCCAACTGCACTTCAAGCCTGGTGCACCGGCTGCCCGTCCCCTTGCAGCACGGATGGGGGCTGGCTCTGGCAGCTCTGCTCCATCTCTCTCTCAGGGCTCGTGCAGGAGCAGTGGGCTTCAGGGAGCTTTAGGCAAAAGCAGCTTTACTACCCAACTCCCTGTTCTTCCCCAAACATCTTGAGCACATGGGGACATACGGTTGACCCTCTATAGCTCTTAGGACCTAACTGTTCTTCCTTCTTCCAATCTATTTCTCAGCCTCCTCCTTTTCCAGGTCAGGTTTTCCCACCCCAGGTTCTGATGTCTTCCCTCCCACCAACCCATCTCCTTATGCCCTTCTGCCTCTTGTCCACACCCCATGATGCTCTCCTTTCTCTCCTGCTCGTGGAAAGCTTCATGTGTGCCTTAACAAATCAGGTTACCCCAAGGTGTCTTTGCACACGGGAAGCCTGGTACCGCTGCTAAGCCAGGAATCCAGCTCTCTGGGGTAATCTGCAGAGTATGGCTGGTTATTAGTCACTACAGTAGAACAATCAACACAGTTTCTGTAATGCAGTAAGATGGATTGAAGCTACTTAAGAATACAAGGAAATGGGATCAGTGCTTTGAAAAAAAAAAAAGTAGCTTGACTCACCAAATCCGCTTCTACTATAGCAGCTCTGAGCTCACGCACAGCCTTTGATTGCGCTCACTAATGCTGCAGCACAGATGCTTACAGCTGGCAATGCTGGGCCTGAACAGCCAGCGGTCAAGCTCAACCCAGGAACACCAACACCTTACTCTGATGGAAATACGTGACAGTCCCATACTGAGGTAGCAAGGAGCAAGATACAGCTTTGCTGTGTTGCTCCTGTTCCTTCCTTGTTATTAGAAGAAATCACACCTTTGCTCCGTGTCTGCTTTTGCACCAGAAAAATTCTGCTCTTTGGTACTTTACCCTTTCAAACATACTTGGAAAATAAAGATCCAGCTCTTCCCATTGCATCTGCACCCAGACCTGAGCAGACTGCAAAGTCTCAAAGGCTTCAAGCTACCTGCTCTCTCACTTAATCACAAAGATTGATTCTACACCTCCCTTAAAGAGACTAGGCGTGATCAGGTACAAGACTCCTTCCCTGACCCAAAAACATTCTTTCTTCACAAGTCTCTCTCCTCTCTTGAAGTCAGCAGAGATGCTACCCCAGAAATTTCAGAAATGATATATCAACAGGGTAAAAAGTCTCCCCAGTGCCAGATCCCAGTAGCCACAGTAGCACTGGGAAGGAGAGAACATACGTATATCTGGACTGGCATCATAGGTGTTGGGAAGCATCCGCCATAGAGGCATCTCCTGCCCGAAGAGCCAAGGCCAGTATGTGACAATGATCCTGAAGTAAAAAAAATTAAAATGTTGCCTTCTGCTGACTCAGACAAGTGTCTTTTTCTGTCCCAGGAATCAGGGGGTGTGAATGGCTCTGTCGAGAAGGCTGAGAGCCTGGGGGGAGGAACTGAGAAACAGCCAGGGAGAATGAACGGGGCCTTAAAAAGGCTCTGCAGAGGAAATGCAGCAACATTACCTCTTGGAAGACTATTCTGTGCTTTCACTGCCCATGCCCTGTCCGCAGGCAAGCTACCCTGCCCTCCCATGCCCAGAGAGGGCAGCTAGCCCCACCGCCAGCACCGAGTTTGCCCAATACAAGGAAGGAAAAGGACCAGGAACTTGGGAAAAATGTGTCTGATGCAGCTTATTTGTGTGAATGAAACCCAAAGTCTCCTGAGAGAGAAAGCAGGTGGATGTGGATAAGAAATCGCCACTTTATAGGCAGGGAACAGATGTGCTTAGAGAATGGGGGCACATCCAAGACTCCCTATTTACCCATTCCGCAAAGCATCTCCCTGTTACTCCTGTTTATTGACTAAGTGTAAACTACTGTAGTAGTCTAAGGATTGAGATCTGAGCCAATTTTTTTCTCCCGACCTTTATGCCCCTCTGCCACAAGGCTGGGGGAAAGAGGGGAAAAACTGACCTAGCCCAGACTGCCCTAATTAACTGGAGTCCTGACTGATTGTGATAAGTAGCTCTGGCCTCGTTCATCAGCACAGCATTCACCCAGATAAGCAGAGGAGCGATGCATCAACCCAGACCACCCGAGCAGCGCAGAGCTGGTCTAACAGGAACAGCATCTTTTACACACCTCTTCATGTGACAAAACCTCATCATCTCTAATTCTCCCCTCTGACACTTTTTAAGACCTTCTAAGGAAAATCATCCACCCTCTGTAGATGGACAGTAAAAATTATCCCTAAGGGCTCAACCTTGTTAAACTTCAAGTTTGGGGCTGTGGGAAGCCCTGGCTCCATCGGAGCAAGTGACAGCACCCACCATTACAGGGGCCAGATGCTCTCCGCCATCTACGTTACAGCACAGGGTGTGCAGCTCCTGTGCATCGCCGTAAGGAGACGCACCACAAGCCAGCACGGAGCTAAACTGAAGGTCAGTAGGTAGAAATCAAACAGGGAGACTGGAGGCAGGCTAAGATGGAGATTTGGATTAAGAGGAGAAAGGGAGAAGAAAGCACACACAGAGCAGCATCTCTCTCTGGCACCAAGAGCCTCAGCAGAGCCCTGCCGTCCAAAGGGAGAGACTCCAAGCATTTTACCCATCAGATTTGAAAACCCTTTCCACCGTTAGCTTGGTTTTGCTCTCCTCCAAGCATGTGATGCAGAGAGAAAATGAATGCAAGAAAAGAGATACTGTTGATTTAATTGGCCATATTCATCACTGGAGCAAGAAAAATAACCCTAGCAATAGCGCTGGCTGAGTGACATGCATTTAATTAGTGTACGAGATGCATTTGCTTTGGTCAATGAAATGTATATATAAACCTTCATCTTAACCTGACCTTTCCAGGAAAGCTCTGGTCTAAATAGCGCTGCCCAATGCTGCTGTGACAGCTGGGCACTCCCCTGCCACTCCAGCAAGCCCAGAGCAGCACCCCTGCACCACCAAAGCCTCGCTACTCGCCTCTGCTCTGGCTTTCCCTGTGCAGAACCCAACACTGAGCTATGTCTCGCTTTGCCCTGTTTTCCCGATCCATTTGCCTCCTGGCATCTTTACACTGCTCTTCCTAGGCTTGAACTGTCTGCCTTCCCCCATGGTGACGGCGCAACTGGTGTCACCCAGCAGCCCTGCCAGGGGCTGAGCATCCTCAGGTGCCAATAAAATCAGTAATCCTCCCCTGGCAAATTCACTGCCTGGTGATAAGCAGGACGCCAGGCCACAGGACCTAGAGACTGACGGAGGCAGATCTGCCGCTCCCACTGCCCCGCTATTTCTTTAGCTGTGGAAGGTAACAAACTCAAGCTGTTCATTCAGCCTTGCCTCCTCTGGTCAGAGATTTACAACCAAACTGTTTTACTGAACCTCCCCAAAGTCCTTCCCGGTATGGCCCAAAGGATTATTTAGGGCAGTGTCCTGGGAGCACTTGGGGTTCAGCCAGTAGTGCAAAGGCAGAATCAGAAAGATTTGGTGGGGTCCGGTGTCTGCACCCACAGTCGAGATTCCCACTGCAGGGGTAAGAGCTCCATGAAACAAATTACATCTAATTAGAGCAGGTGTGTGGTGCCCAAGGAGCATCATCATGCAAATATTTATTCAAGTCTTTTAAAGGGCCTTTGTGAGACACAAAGCAAGCGGTGTTTCTGTAGCCACGGACGGTTGTTCCAGCCAGGCAGGACCAGAGCACTGCAAAGCCATCTGTCAGCGCCTGAGCTCACCCTCCGACACAAGCCATACGTTTTCCATGCCTCTTTGGGGCAGGATTTGTGAGGCTTTGAGGACAGCCTGTTCCTTTGCTGCACAAGGTCAAGCCAACCATTTCCTCCTTCCCAAGGCCTCAGGTTTACCCCAGGCGTAACTCCCTCGACTTCACCAGAGAGGTTTTGGCACTGTGGCCTCTCTCTTTTCTTTTTTAAGTCCCTTGCCGCAGCGTGAGGAGACACCTGGCAGAACTGTTCCGCTTGGAAATCCATCCTTGGATTGTTTTATCTCTATTAGCCCTCGCAAGCAGATGACAGGGGAGCATGAACATAGACAGCGTGGGATGAGACATTCACCCAGCTGCTAGTTCAAAGGCATGTCATCATTTATAACACTCCCAGCTATTCCAGCTCTCCCTACTTGTTCTCAGTTAAAAGAAAGAAAAGCAAGCCATTTCTAGTTCTGTATATTTAGCGTTCAGGGAGACACTGTTTATTTTGGTGCCTTTGCTTTCAGGGTAGCACAGCTTCCCCAGCTCCACCAGGCATTTCTCTTCCAGAGCAGCACTGCCAAGTTGTGCTGTAACCCCTCAGCATCCCGCTAGCGTGACAGCGCAGGAGCGGCCAGCCAAGGGAGACATGGGGAGAAAGGGACCACGTTAGGTACCAGCTTGGTCCTGCCTGCACCTTGCACGTCCCATCTGGCAGCCGTTTAGCCCTGCCACGCTCGATGTGTGGGGCCCTGTCATTGACAAGTGAGCCACTGCTTCCCCGCACTGGGAAAGAGTTCAAAAACAATATCGACTCAATCTGCTAAAAAGGCTTTTATCTCCATTGGGCTGGTGTTCCTGCAGGGCCAGCCCACGGGCACCTCACTGAAATGGGCTGCCATGGGCTTGAGAAAAACCCCCATGTCCGAGCCTCAGCCAGCCCAGGGACACCGCAGCACCCGGGAGCCACGGCACAAGCAGAGGGGGACCTGCTCTGCTGAACGCCTCCACCAATGTCACAGCCTGCAGGTGACATCCAGCCTGAGCCTCCCTCGGTGCCTTGGTCCCCCCCAGAAACAACTCCACCATCCCCAGGCGTGAGCCAGACCCACCCCGCACTCCTTCCCAGCATCTGCGGTGGGGAGCAAGAGCCCAGCCCAAAGCAGGTCAGTGAAGAAATTAAAGCAGTGCCTGCACATTTCCTGTCCAGCTCTGGGCCCCTGCAGTGATCCTGGTGGGTCTGTACAGCCTGGGAAACCTGGCCGACTCCTGGCTTTTCTGCAGTCCCCACCAGGAGAGGTAGGATGCTCAAAGGAGCATCTTACATTAGGCATTGCCATCCCAAAGCACCTCTCTTGCTCTGAAAAGGGGCAGCAACAGCAGCAGGGGGGAGTTCAGATGAGTCCCTTCAAGTCGCAAGCCTCTCTGCAAATAACTTGGGCGCGTTTCCAGCCCACCACTAAGACGACGCAGAACTGGCTTATCCCCAGAGACTGCAAATGGTCTGATCCAAATTCCACTGAAGTCCACGACAAGGCTCATTACCTCCGTCTGGCATTAGCTCTGGCTGTTTGCTCACAATAGCTCTGGGCAAGAACTCCCTCTCCAAGGAGCCCCAGCACAATTAACTGGGGAAGCATTGCTCCCATCTCAAAGCTGGGGAAAAGCCCCAGACCCTTCCCCACCTAATGTGGGCACATCAGCACCGACCGAGCCGTTCAGGCTGGGTCCAATAGAGGGCAACAATATCACATGAACCGCTTCATTAAACTAACCGCAAACAGCCAAGGTGAGAATCACTGCCCTCACTCCTCCAGGGCTGGATTTATCCCTTCCCTCCTTCCCCATTTCACTGGGAGGTGAGCGGATGCACAGGCAGCCCGAGGCTTCAGAGATGGGGGCATGGTCAGGATGGATGCCTCCAAAGCATTTGAGCTTTGGGTGCCTTTCAGCCAGCCGTGCCGATTTTTCCCTTGATGTGGGACCCTGCAAAGCTCCTGCACCGCCCATCCTCTGCTGGGTCCCTCCAGGCCACAGCCAGTCCCCACTCTGAGCTCTGCCTCCCCCTCCCCACCTGCAGCTTATTACAGCAATAACAAAATGCACTCTATGTAGAACCACAACCTTTTTGCATAAAGACACCTTATACACTAGTGAACATTTGTTTAATTAACACTCTTGCTTGCCAGAGGTCTGCCCACAACCCCCATTGCTGCACAGGGAGAGAGACTTTCCCTGCTGCAACCCGGTTCTGACCCCTCCTAGCAGGGGAGTCCTTAGGAGCAAAGCCAGGGATGCACCATCCCCTTTCACCCTGGGGAATCACCCTGCACTGTGCTCGCTGCAGCCTCCCCAGTGCTGCTCTGTATCCAGGCAAGTCAGCCTAACGAGTCTGTGCAATCGTATTGCTCAAGGGGAGCTTATCCTAGGCTTGCAAGCAAGGAGTGCCCATGGGATGCCGACAGCAGGCATCAATGCAAAACAGCTTGGCTAGCACAGCTGCATGCTAGTGAGGTCTGGATTGCAGAAGGCCTGGCAAGACAGGGACTTTTTTGGGGGAACACAGTACAAAAAGCGGAGCTCTGAGTTGTCTCTCATCAGCTGGGCTGCAGGAATCACCAGTGCACTTGTATGGTGAAATGAATTGGTGTAACAACTGTTGCGGGAGATTAAGCGAATATTTTAGTCTGCACCCACAGCAGGCAGGGAGCTTGCAGGCAGCCAGGCACTGTAACTCCCCATCCTGGGCTAACGTGACTGCGTGCAGCCATGATTGAAGCTCTTATTACAAGAAGGTGGAAGTAGAGCTGTAGACAGCTTCTAGGAGGTGGGATTTCACCCTTGCTCCCACCTGGGACTCCATGGAGGATTCCCACTGACATCAGCACAGTCCAGGCTTTACCCTTTCCCATCCCCAGGGTTAGCTCATCCCTCCTTGTGTTTGGTTACAACGTGGGTGGCAACCACGTCTGTCCACGTCTGTCAGTGTGTTACATACCGCATGTCTCCTGTCATCGAAAACAAACTGTGCCCAAGGAATTTGGTGGAAGTAGCAGAGATGAAGAAACTGGATTTCACTTGGGTTGGCAGCGGAGCCTCAGTCCCAACATCCCCCATGGGTTTCATTTGAGCAGGCTCAGACAGGCTGCTCGCGTCAGAGCGGGGATGAGAGCCCGAATCGCCCAAATCCCAGGCTCCTGCTGTATCCCAAGCCATCCTCCCCCCCTGCAGCACACAAGCTCCTCCAGCCTGCCAGCTCCCTGCCAAAACCCGCTCACCAGCTTTGAACCTCCCCGTGAAGGGCCACCAGAGAGGCTCCATTGCCAGCACCAAGCAAGCCCCATTCAATCCATGAGCCAGCACAAATGCAGAACCCAACTCCTCGGGACAGAAAAGGCTGGACCCAAGTCACAGTGTTGAGCTCAGAGACTAAGCTACCTCCAAATTTAGGGGATTGGGAGGAAAGGCTCCCTTCAACCCTGAAACCAGCAGCTGAGACAAGCTGGGAGCTGCAGTTTGACCAAAGGAATTCCTCCCACCGGCAGCTGCCGAGCCCTCTTCAAAGCCCTCAAGCCAAAGGCTTGGCCGAGAGCCTGGAGGACGAGCTCGTCTCTCACTGGATATGTATTTGTTTTCATCTGGATTTACATGATGAGATCAAAGCAGCTGCACTGAGGTTAGACAGGATTTACCAAGGGCAGAGCTCTTGGGCATTTGGTTGTATAGTTTTGCCCCCATCTCCATTTCACCCAGGGGGTTTCCAAGCTGTTTGAAGAATGAGCTGGGCTGATTTGCTGTAGCCCACTGCAACCTGTGTGCACCCAGTGCTCAGTGCCACTTGCCTCCTGGCACTAAATATGCCTCCAGACAGCAGGCTCTGGCAGAATATGCCAAAATGAGCACCCAGTGCTTTTTTGCTGGCTACATGCTAAGGCCATTCACGTCTCTGCACAGGGGATGGACAGAGTGAAGCCAGGAGCACTGCAAACCCACCTTATGGGACACAAGCAGGGGACCTGTGCACTTGTATGCAGACACTCAAGTCCTCCTTTCAGGGTGGAGAAGATACTGGCTTTGCTTTTACAGAAGCAAGGATGTTGGTGCACATTCAGCAATGCTGGCACAGACCTATCCCGCAGCAGGGCAGCAAACGGCTGCTTTGGCACCTTTCTCCCAACCCTCATCTCTCACACGGCCACACATTCCCCTACACAGTAAAAGCAAAATGCTCCCGCACACTGATATAGCACGCAGAGCACTGGAACACACTGCTGGGCCAGCCCAAATGACTGAACACCTCTCTGCAGCAACACTGCAGGAAGGTAAGAGCTGACCCTCCACTTAAATACAGGAGACGACATTGCAGGGAAGTATGTGGACTCCAAAGCTGATCCCTACATGGTGGCAGCACTAGAAGCCACGATTCAACCCAGGGCGCTTGGTGCTCCATCACCAACGGTGGGTGACACCCTCCCACAATGGCTGCGGTTACACCGGGTCCACTGGAGCAACCTCCTCGGCACCAAAATTATTAGGGCTGAAATTTGGGGGAGGCAGTTTAAAGAACAGATGGTCGTGCTTTAGTATCGCAACACACTGCCAGTTAATTAATGCTAGCTGTAATTAAACTTTACACAAATTAGCTGTCAGCTATGCTAAAGGGAATCATTTCTCTCAAATGCCACCTTGAATCGCTGAGTTGTGAGACTTTTCTACAACGTAATTAAAAGCAGGAGGCTGGTATGGAAGGGGCAGGTGGCAGGGGAAGGAATAGCCAGGAGATGAAAGCTGCAGGCTGGGGATCAGCTGGAGATTCCCCACCCTGCATGAGTAGCTCCTCTCCTTTGGTCTGGGAGGACCCCAGGGTCTCTGCTTGGCTTTTAATCCCCCTCCCTGAGTCAAAGTTTTCATCCGAAGCTGAATTTTTGGCTCTTGGAAGGAAAAAGATTTGAGTTCAAGAAGCCCAAGAAGACCTCTGGTAGGACAAGGAGAAAGCTGGGTCAGGAGTTGTCGTGCCAAAGCCCTTCTTCTATTCAGAAAAGCAGAAACCAAGATGTATTTGCAGGGAAAGGGCTGGTTTTGACAAGTCTTCTGCTTAAAAGAAAGTCTGTCAAAACAGCCATGTTGACATTTTCTAACAAGTTGCATTTTATTCCAAGCAATGCTTTGGAAATTTTAGCTCATTCCTTGCTTTGCATCTTTGCCAGTGCTCATTGAGCTACGAGATGACTAACGCAAGAGCACCATGACCAAGCAGGCGAGTGCTCGCTTGGGCTGGGGGGGGGGCGGGGAACTGGGAATATTAAGGCTAATTTATCCAAATTAAGACAAGTTTTGGCTGGAAGTCAAATTGGGGAAACAGACAACAAATGTCTTAACATCAAATATATTGATGGTGACTGGTAGAGGTTTTCAAACATACCCCTGTTTGTACACAAACGTACAGGACACATCATGAGGTACCTGAGCATGGTGACAGCCATCTCTAGAAGAAGCTTCAGGGTCTAGACAGGCAGGAGATGAGGCTGGAAACAAGATAACAGAAAGCCCACAAAGGAGACAAGGCTGGACAGGAACATACCCCCACTACAGCCCATCCTGGGCTTAAATAACACCCCTGGGTGAGTGGGTGGGAGTCCAAGGTGAAGCTGTTTGAGGCAATGAAAGCCAATTAGTGCACTCAGGATCCATGAAGTCAAACCACAGCCTTAAGGAAGAGCCCAGTACCCCCAGTTGGACTTAATGACTTCAGTCCTCAGGGTTATTTCCCCACTTTCCGGTCCTGTGAGCCACCTGCAACCCTGTCCAGGTGCTGTGGATGGTGCATCTCCACCCCAGCCCCACATAGGACCAGGGTGATGGGCTCCAAAATCAGCTCAGGGGCTGTGCATGTCCCCTGGGGATCTGTCTCAGGCAGCCCGAGGTGTTACTGATGCTCATGTCTCGTGCAGTCATGGGTAATTGATATGCCCAGATGTTTTCCACTCCGTGATACAGAGGAAAGCAAAAATCTCCGTGGTTCCTGCCAGACTGACATGTGGAAAATTCCTTCCTGATCCCAAATCTGCTAATCAGATCAAGCACTTCAGGGAGACTTGGCGGGCAAGCATGTCTTGGGAAGGAGTCCCTACACCCCCATTGCCGCGCTTGCCGCCCATCCAGCATCCCACCTCCCACCCCACTGCAATTTGGAGCACCTGGGAGCACAGCTGGCCAGATGTGTGCCTGAGAAACCATTTCTCCTCGACTCCTGCAGACAACTGGATGAGGCTCAGGATAAGTTATAGTCATGGCCTTGCCGCAGAGCTCCAAGTGTTACAAACATCTTGAGGGCAGAGCGGGATGGCCTTCTCCCTGAGGGCAGGAGTGGGAGGGATTTATGAATTAAGGTCAGGAAGGGCCACCATGACTCTCTCCCCTGCTCCTCCCAAATGCATACACTGCAGCTATTTTTCTCTTCCAGCAGCTGAATTAAAGCCTCTGGTTTGTAGCAGTACCAAATCTCATTTTGGAGGCTCTGAGCAACAGTAAATCCCTGGTCCCTTGCTCTCCGTCAGCCCTCGCTGCCCTGCAGCATGTCCTCCTCCAAGGTTGCCTTCAGCTTCCAGCAATTAGGGCTTCTCCGGCATTTTGCTTGACAGGCTGTAGGCTCTCTTTCCAGCCCGATACACACAGAGGAGTTTAGTTCATCTGCACCAGCACTCTCCAACCTCTCCTCGGGGACCCCGAGCCTCGCACCCCACCACTCATCTCCCACCACCATCGAAGCCCCTTTACGCTTTCGGGCCGGCACGGCTGGCCCCAACGGCCGGGCAGATTAGCTCAACCATATTCCCCCGCACGCTGTACAGACTCAAGAGCACTTCTCGGTTTTTCTTTCCTTTTTTTTTTAAAGCTCAATCAAGGATCACATCAACTTCTCTTTTTCCTGCAGCTCTGCACTGGGAGCTTATGATGAGGGAGTTATACACCCATGACCCCTAAATCCTTTTCTGAGTCACTGCTGCTGCAAGCTCTGCTCTCCCATCCTGGAGGCAAACAATCCGGCTCCTTTGTTCCTACCTAAGCTACAGCGGCCTTGTACAAAGCACCAAAGTCGTTGGTATTTTACACTTCGGGAGTGCTTGTTTTTTTTTTTCCAAAGCAGTACAAACCAGTCCTAGTATGGCAGTACCCGGAGTCCGCAGTGCAGACCAGAGGGGATCGAGCTGTGTTTTGCTAAGGTCTGTGTATTACTAAGGTAGGGATGAAAAGGCTGAAGATGGGTGTTGATGTGAGCCCAGGGCCAAAATATTTGTCCTTTCTGGATTTCTGAGCTCACTCAGCCCGGTGGTGAGAGGGACCCCCACCCAAAGAGCAGGAACATCCCCAAGTCTTTTCTCAGCCAAAAGGGACCCACAGCTTTTATACGAGGCTTCTCTGCACCCAAGTCCTTACTCCAGGGGAGCCCCCATCCTCGGCTGCGTGTGACAGTTTGCCCAGCCCATGGCTGTCTTGTCCCCGGTCCAAAGCGATTCAGCCCATTGCAAACCTCATGGGAACCGTTTGGTGGCCTCCCCTTTGCTTCTGCAGCGAGGCTGGGACATGCAGAGCTTTGGATGCAACAACGTGTTTGGCCGTGGAGCTCCCCTGGGCTCAGAGAACGGCTGTACTGATCCTGTCCCACCATCAGGGCTGGTGGGATGAGCTGGAGGAAGGGGACAGAGCTGCTGAGCACAGCAATGGCCAAGGTCAGGCACACAGACCAGGCTCTGCACCTCACCCTGCTGCCAACAGCACTTGCAGGAGCTCAGTTGTGGCTTGGAGATTCACCCGAGCTCATCTCATGCTGGACCCAGGACATATGCCCGCTCCTTGCTCCTCTAAGTGAAAAGGATGGGATTCAGTTTAAAAAAGAAATCAGAGCACGCTTGAGAAGTGGTGGATGGGAGAACACTCTGCATGCGACGCAGGGCTCTGATTTTGCTCTGTCTTTCCCCTGCCAAAGGATGCCTGCCTGAAAGTCAACCAGAAACAGCCCCCAAACGCCTGCCTGAGCAGAGGGAGGCAGAGAGCTCCATCCCAGCATTACTACACCGAGAGCTGCAGGAGGTATCGGCTGCATCCCCCACCTCCTCCAGTTCAATTAAGGAACATGTTTTCCTCCTTGCTGCCATCCTTTTGTCTCTGGCTCCTTCTCGTGCTGCTGTTCTGTCTCTCCCTTTGTGTGACGGCAGCATCGTGGTACCCAGCTCACACAGCGCCGGGGAGCACAGCCTCACCTCACAGCCTGCAGGCTCCTGGGCTGTGGGAGCGGGAGGCTGCAGTGACACATGCAGCTATGCATGAGTGTGCACGTGGGTGTCCATGTGTGTGTACTCATGTGCGCATGCACGTGTGTGCATGCACGTCTGCATGCACGTTATCCCCACCTCTGTAGCAGCACTGGCATTGGGGAATCACTTTGCTGGCTGCCTCTGCTGGGGTGGTTTAAGGTAAGAAAAGGTGGTTTTGGTAACAGGAAAGGAGTGGGTGTTTGGTCAAGGATGTGTTGTATTCAACTGCTGAGCTGTGCCTGCCCGGCCACCCTTGCAAACACCCGGCAGCGCCCTGCTTGCAGGATGCTCCTCTGTGTTTTCCACGCTGTGCTCTAATGCAGATGTTCAGCTGGGGAGAGATGAAACACAGCCCTGGGGAAAGGTCTGAGGGGGGTTAACGAGAGGGCTGGTGTGTGTGGGGTGCAGGGAGGAAGGTCTGTGGGCACGGTGGATGTTGGTTAGGGTGGGTGTGCATTTCCTCCTCCGGCTGCGCTGAATCACCGTTTGCATCTCACTTGCCGGAGATTTGAAGGCTCGGCTGCCCGGCTGCGGCGCGCGCCCACTTTCCGATCGTAAAGGGAGCTTTCCTGGAGGAAAGCCCAAACAAAACCCACGCACAGATCTCCCGCGCCCAGGTACAAGGTGTCAGCTGTCACCGAACATCGCAAGATGCGGGGATACGGCCCCAGACAATTTGTAGACATCACAAATAAGGTTGACAGCATTGACAGGGAACAACTCGAGGACATTGCCTGCAGGGAGACCCCACCAGAGCTACAGGCATTGGCTGTCTGAGGTTGTTCAATAAATTCCTGGGTTTAAGGCCAGGAGAGATCATTCAATCATCCTGGCTGACCTCGTCCATCACAGTTCCCTCCTTACGCTGGGAATTGTGGAGATGGGGGTAACTAGAGCCATTTCGGAGCGGTACCCGGTGGTGCCGCGGATGGGAACCCACCGCTCCGCCACCCGCCCACCCGAAATGCATCTCCCCACCTGAGTCAGCTCCTGTCTCACACATCCCTCACTATATCAAAGGCCCCTCATTCTCCCCGAAGGTAATGCTGTGTTGTAATCTCAGCAGGGAGCGCTTCACATCGCTCACTGTCAGGGTTTTTCTCCTCGCAGTCCCTTCGCTGCATGCCAGCCCCAGCTTCGGGGACAAGCCTGGCTCCGTGTAGGTGCAGGGAGATCTCACCCCTCTGAATTACCCACCTGGGAGTCAAAGGTCTAAACCGAGCACATCACCTAAACATCACTGCAGTGAGCGAGCGAGCCGGGCATCCTGAGGGAGACTTGACTATTTACACTGAATTACAGCGGGCAGGTTTCTGCCCCACTGCCTCTCGCTGTCACACAAGCCAAGAGCAAAGGGACAGATCCTGGGGCAGGCACGGGTCTGGTCCTGCTCGCAGAAGCTCTGCCAGCCCGCTCCATGGGCTCACCCCGGCTGACGCCAACTTAGGAGGAGAATTAGGCCCATGTCATTGCCTGAAGGGGTTGAGGGATTCTTCTTTCAGGTGACTAACTGGGGATAACCGAACAACCTTTCCAAAGCAGATGGGACGTTCAGGCCCTGAGCAGCTGCGTGGTACAACGGGGAATCCTGCCTGGGCACAGGACCTGGTCCTCATTCCAGCTCCGCCATGGTGATCCTCAAGGAATTTAGCAAAAGGAAAAGAGCTGCTTTGAATTTGTAGTGAAAGGATGGAAAAGCAGAGCTGGGCTATTCAGGAGCCAGAATAAAAAGAGAATAAGCCCTTAACGAGTCTCAGACCCGGGTGGCTATTGCTATGCTGAGCCCAGGTCTTGCTGTCCCAAAACGCTCCTCTGCATTTCCCAACATGGGGTGGCAGATGCTGTGTGGGACACACGGACAGAGGGCCGTCCGTCTGCGAGGTCCCGCACCATCCAGCGCTGAGGGTGGAGACACCGCTCCTACTCCCAGCCGTGCCACTGACACACGGTGCGGGACCCGCTCTCGGGTACCGCTCCTACTTGCTCCTCAGCTTCCCCATCCTTACATCAGGGACAATAAATACTTTCTCCAAGCTGTATTATTCATGTGTTAACTTTATTGATGAGCAATACAGGGCATCAGGCAGGACGAGGACCCTGGTAAATGAAGCAACACAGAACTGGAGCTCAAGGCAAGTAGAAATCTGCCCATCTGTAGCTCCGGAGTTCAAGAAACATCTCCTTAAACCGAGCTGCAATTTCATGAGTGTCTGCTCTGCACTATTTGCTTTTGCTTTATATTGTGCTTGGAGGGCTCTGGATGGCAAAGACACTATTATTATTATTATTATTATTACTATTATTATTATTATATACTCCTGCGTGTACATGCCTGCACACTGGCTCAGGTGTCTATCTGTCGGAATAAATTACAGAGAGATGGCGAAAGGAAATGTTGCATTTCATTAAAGCCCCACTTTTCACTTGCACTGGGAGTTTCTCCGGTTAGAAGTCAAACTGCACACCCGCCACTTGCTAATTGCACTTCTCAGAATCAAAGGCTTTAGCCAAAGGGATAAATATATAAAATTGTCGGGAAGGAAACATTTTCTTCTTGAATTCCAAGTGAAAACTGAACTAGTATGGACTTCTTTTGATAATAAAAGCAGCAGAAACAGATATCTGATCTCGGTGGCTAAAGGCAGCTTGAAACAGAAGTATCAGGCCAGGAGGACTGTTCTAAGTGATTGAAATTACATTAGGAAAATCATGTCCCTGTTTTCTCCTATAATTGTCTCTTGTTGTTTCAGCCTCTTTTCCAGGTAACTCAGTCACTGGGATATTTGTTCCGTCGCCACTTTTTTTCCCTACTTCTTAGATCATCTTGCCAAAGGGGCCAGCAAAGAGCATCGATGAGACAAACCAGGGCATTCGGGCATCCCGACTGCAGGATCCCCCCCACGCCCCAACCCCCCACCTCCTTTATTTTCCTTTATTTCCCTTTTTATTTTTCTTTTCCAGCCAAACCGTGGCCATTCCTCACTCCTCGGGCCCTGGGACAGGGAGATGGAGGATGGAGTCACGCATTGTTAACCCCCACTTTCCTGTGGCTGCCGGTGATTTATTACGAGCAACGAGGCATGAGGACAGCGAGGCGAGGACCAGGGAGCATCTTTGCTCCATCCCAGCTCCGGGCTGCTTAATAAGCCATTTTAAAGGGAAGGGAGGGCAGTACTTATTGGGTGAAAAAGTAGAGGACATGGGGTTTCATTTATTTCATGCCTTGGTTCTTAAGGAGGAAAAATGTCTCCATTTCAGATGGGGCAGCTTGAAAGCACAACGTCTGCAACACGCCAGGAGGATTCAGCCTTGAAAGGAGAGGCCAGGTCCTGCTCTTGGTTGCAGTTTCAGACACCTGGGTGGATTACTGGGTGAGAGCTTCCTCCGCCACTGCGTAACAGAGACAAAACCCATGCACGTGCCCCTGTTTTTATGCATTTTCACCTGGTTTCTGGCTCTGTTTTCACCATCTGGTTTTCTTTTTGCCCTAAGAATCAAGTTAGTTCACGGATTAAAAAAAAAAAAAAAAAAAAAAAAAAAGGAAAAAAATTATGTGATTACTAAATAAATAAATAACAAGAATAAAAAAACCCTACTGGAAACTCTGCAGCTTTTTGCAAAAACGACTGTGAAATTTATGGAACGACAGCTAAATTGAATGAGATTAGGAAGAAAAGGGCCTGTCTATTTATGTGAAGAGTTTTCAGAGTTATCATAATTAATTATAACAAACATTTTGCAATGCACACTAAATATCAGACTTCGAGGCTTAGGCTAGTTCCTAACACTCCAGCTTGGGATGAGGGGCTGAGCGGCCGGAGGCATTCTCGCTGCATCCTCGCCGGCAGGATGGCAGCAGCGGTGTAACGTGGAGCAGAGTGCGACCCTGCTCCTCCACCTGAGCACTGAAATGAAGTCAGAAACATGGCAAAACCCCCTCATATTACTTAAAAACCTATTAGGCAGGGTTTGTTTAAAGAAGCCAAACCTGGTTTGTGCTTCCTGCTAGCTCCGTGGACCAGCTGGGCTCCTCGCAGCAGGATCCGACCCAGGTGTGCATGTGAAAATGCATCATCCAGGAGGGAAGTAAAACCAGGGCAGGGTCAGAAATGCCTTGCACAGATTTGGGGGGGTTCCAGGAGCTATCGGTGGGCCCGGCTTTGCCTCGTTCACCCCTTCCCACAGGTCCTGATGCCTGGCTGGGGACATGGATGGGCACTAATGACTCCAGTACCACTTGTTAAGATTTAATTAGGGACCGGTGGCTGCGGATCTGGTCCTACCTGCAGCTCTTGGCTCTGCACAAATGTTAACTACCAAAGTGTTACAGCCCATAGAAGAGCCTCCAACTCTCCCTCCTGGCTGCGCAGGCTGGAAATGGGTTGGGGAAGGACGTCAGGGGAGCCCGTGAGAGATGTACAGGCAGGAAAATGGGGGAAAACAGAGCGATGGGGATGCCTGAGGATTCACACAAGGAAAGAGGCTCCTCAGAGCTGAATGATCCTGACCCACAATAAGGTTTAAATCTCCTTCCCTCTCTGGTTTCAGTGCTAAGGCAGGAGGTTCACAGAGCTCCTCGAGCATCTCCGGCTTTGTGGTTCTCGATGGCCAAGGGCAGCAGCAGCTGCGCGCTGCTCAGATAAATACAGAAATTGCCAAATCTGCTGAGAGAACTGAAACGGGCAGAGGAAAGGCAGAGAAAAATCCCCTCTGCCAGGCTCCGCCCGTGCTCTTGGGCAAGCAAACGTCAGGCTCGATATCTCGCCTGTGGGGTGGTGCCAAGAAATGGTCCCTCTTGCATCTCTGGAAGGAGGCAGGAATTTCAGGTAAATCATCCTGATTTGAGCAGAGCCAGTCCCCCAATGCAGCGGGCGGCCGGCTCCCTCCTGGCCTGTCCGCAAGGGCTTATTGCATTCACCTGCAATAAACCCTGTTTAAACTTGCTTAAACCCTCCCCAGGTTTTTAAGATATATTACTTGGGGGCTTTTGTGTTTCCTGAAGTGAAGGTTAAAAAACCATAAAAACACTCGGTCTGGGTTTCCTCACTCTGGCGCAGGGACCCAGCTCCCCAGCATCCTCCCGGGACCGGCCCTGCTCAGCACTAATTAACCGTTGCCCGTCCCGCCGCAGGCGCCTGGCTCTCACCGGCAGCTTGTGTTCCCATGGAGCTTTTCCAGCCGAAAAGATGAAGGGGAATGAACCCAATGAGACTCCATGCACCTCTCCCGGTCACAAGCCTCTTGCTCTAACTGATGCATGAGGATCTCCTCCAGCAGCACTCGCCCCAGCCCTACAAGCAGCAGTGGCCCAGCACCGTAGTGCACAGGGTTGTTTTAGGTCCCAGGTGCAGCAAGGCTGATCCTGCCACATTGCACGGCTGCAGCGGTGTCCTCAGAGCGAGCCGGCAGCTCAGCACGCTGCTGCTTCTCGCTGCCTCCTGGCATTCCCAAAGTCTCCTTGGATATTTGGCCCAGGTACAGCAGGAGATGGTTGATCAGGCTTATCCTGGCACTAACCAGAGATATTTTTTATTACAGCCCCATGCTGATCACCAGCCCCTGTCCCAGGTTGCAATTACCCACTGGGTGCAACTGGGACAGACGCAGGGACATGATCACAGCTTGCAAAAAAAGGGGCGCCGGGGACCCTGTGGCACTCTGGTCACCCCACAGCACCCACTCACCCCATGGGAGACACAGCCCCCTGGCACAGCATCCCTCCGCCAGCAGCGTCCTGCGGCCGTGGCCCTACTCCAAATGGACTCTTGTCCCACCGCTGATTTGCTGCTGCCTGCAGACCTTGGCCCGCTGTGCCAGGAGGTAAGTCATCACAAGTTTTTGTGCTTTCAGCAAAAATGAGAAAGGAAAGGAAGCTGGAATAATAAAAAAAAATCATCCTGCCCCCCAGCAAGGTAATAAACTGCTGTGGAGCCGTGACTACTGCTGGCTGCTGCACCGGGAGGGATGCAAAGGGTACCCAGCACCAATTATTGATGCACTGCAACACTGAGAGCAGGCTGAGACCCTCCCCGGGGGGGACGTGGGACCCCCCCCGGTGCCACCCCACCACCAGCAAACACAGCGCCAGAAAAGCTGAAAGTATCCTGGGTTTTAGTGCAACGGCCAACAAGAAGGTTGACGTGCCCCCCGCTTTCCCTTGACTTTGGTAGCGTGGAGTCATTTTATTTCCACAGCACTAAGTGATTCAGGTTTGGCTTCCGACACTAAAATAAATATTTTAATTTAATATGCATAACAGGCTTGATATTATAATCCACAGAGCTCGTCCAAACAACATGCTTTAACCATTCGGGGAAAACGATTGTGCAGAGCCCAGAGGGAAATCCCGAAATTCCAGCTACGTGCTCCAATAGTGACCACTGACAAAAATACTCATAAAGTGCATGGCAACTTTTAGCCCCTTCTGCGAAACCGAGGGGACAGAAGAATAAACTGGGGGACAGACAGACAAGGGCCAGGATGGCCCAGGGCATTTTTTCAGCATGTTTTACCATTTCCAGTGTTTCTCTGCGCTGCAGCGGTGAAGCCAGCGGCTCGACGGCATCAGCGGTGCTGGTAAAAGGAGCGGAGTTATTCCTCCTACAGCCTGATGCTGGACCAAGTCCCAGGTTTGCAGATCTGAGGGGTTCGGATTAAAAAAGCTTGTTTT
Source organism: Fregata magnificens (assembly GCA_013389945.1). Classification (NCBI taxonomy): domain Eukaryota; kingdom Metazoa; phylum Chordata; class Aves; order Suliformes; family Fregatidae; genus Fregata; species Fregata magnificens. The sequence goes on from WAAD01007775.1 coordinate 264,712, forward strand.
GGTGCAGGATTTGGTTTTAAGCAAGGTTATGAATTCAGCTGCCAGCCAAGGGTGCCCAGCTGGGACCCACGGGACCTGCAGAAAAAAGAAAAGGCAAGAAAAACGAGTTAGATTCCTCCTCAGACCAGGAACTACCTCAATATTTAAGAAAAAAAAGCCAAGTTATGCCAACGGAACTCCACTGAAAATTTTTACTTAATCTGCTACCATGATTGAGCCAGATGGATAAAATTAAACCTACTGGGGAAGAGCCACATGTGCTTTTCTTCATTTGCAACCAATATATCAACTCAGCCTTCCTGCATGGATTATGAAACACAAATCTTCATGCTTTCAGAGCCCAGAAATAAAGAAATAATGGCATAGAATTAATACAAATATTGGCGAAAATCACGTTTCCCGTCATTTAAAGAAGAAATCTTTATACAACAGAAAAGCTGGCAGGTCCATTACAGCGCTGCTGATCCCCACTTGAAAAAAAAGAAATCATTAGAAAGGACCCAGGAATCATGACACTGATGCAAAATCATTACATTTTTAAAATGGAGATTAAATCGCACCCTTTGATACATGTCCCGCACTCCCACGCCGCATGTCAGAGCGGCAGCAACAGGATCCACGGATATTATTGGTGGGGAAATCCAAGGCTTGTGCTTATATCTGAAAAGCTGTCGTTCTGCATTGTCACTTCAAATGCTGGGTTAGATATATTTTTGTGCATGTGCATGGATAATCTCTCTCCCAGGCCTTCCCCACTGTCCCATCCTTGCAGGGTCTGGGGAGGTTAATAGAGACATCCCTGCCTCCCCCTTCCAGGCAACAAATCCATTGTGTAGATGGAGCTGCCTTTGACTCATCAGCCTGTACCTTTTATGCATTTTGGCAGAGGAACATCATTGACTCATATCATAAATCAAATATTTCTCCCCGCGAAGCTCCTGCCAGGCTTTGAACGCTTTCATTAGGGTTTAGGGACACCCTGTCCCAGCCAGCCGGGCTCGGACCCAAATCCTCCCCTCCCAACTGCATTAGCAGAGGGGAAAGAGGTGGGGGCTCAAGTCAGCCCTGGGGATGGGCGAGTTAGGGACAGGGCTGTCGCTCTTTCAAAGTGACCTCTGCTGCAGTGGTGTTGGGAGCAGGCGATGTGCAACGGGGGGGTCTGCAGGCGGGGGGAGCCCAGAGCCCCCCCAGCTTTCTGCATGGGCAGCTGAGGGGCAGAGCCCAAGCTCTTGCCAGGGTGGCTCTAACAAACTCGTTTTGTCACCCTCTGCCTCATTTTCCTCCTTTCTAAAATGTCTCTGCTGCTGTTAATATTGATAATTGATTTTTGAGATGCTCAGATGAAAAACAAAAATTAAAAACCAGCCAAGTGCAGGAAATCACTGCAGGAGCAAAGTCGGGAGGACTCTCTAACCCCAGCTGGCCCTCTCAGCCCACCTCACCTTTCTGTCTGCAGCGATAGCCATCCCTCATCTATCACGGTGACTCCACAAGAGCCTTCCCCAGCCTTTGCACCTCCTCCCGGGAGGAGCTGATGTGCCTCTTGGGTTTAAACCTGCAGCTGGCAGGGAGGTTTTCTTACAGACTGCTTTGGAGGGGTGTTAACTCTTCCTGGAAAACTGCACCAAGATGGTTTCTCAGGTCCAAAATGACCAAAAAGCAGAGTATGGAAGAAAAACTCCAGCATGCATTGGACACCAGCCAGGGAGCAAAGACCCCTGCTACCCCAGAGTGGTGCTAAGGGCTTTCCTGGCCCAGCACCCCTGTTTGGAGGATCACCATCACCTGCGTTTGCAGCAGCAGACTCCAGACATTTGCTCTTCTCCCCTTGCCCGCTGAAGATGGGGTGGCCAAATCTGTCGCATCGCTGGACACCGAACTGAGCACCCGCATCCCTCCTTAAGCACTGAAGCTAATGGGTGCCTCTGCTAGGACCAAAGCAACCACCATTAGAGGCTCCTTTAGGAAAATTCCAGCCCGAGGCTCTAAAAGCAAGTTAGGGACAGGAAAAAAACTGCAAATGAATTTAATAAAAGCTTAATTGGATTCTCCACAGCGGAGAAAGCTGCTGCTTCCCAGCAAATGCCCCCTGCAGCAGCCGATGAGTCAACCCACTCCCCCAGTTACACCGGTGCTGGGGGGGCCCGGGTCTCTCCTTGCATGACCACAGCCTGGGGCATGTCTTTGCATCCCCACCAAGCCTGGCCCAGCCAAAATCCGTGGGGTGATCGGCAGGTGGGTGCTGCAGTGGGAGCATCTCGTGAGCACCAAGCCAGGCAGCCTGGGGGATCCCCAAGGAGCAAGAAAGCAACAAAAAATGCTGGGGAATAAAACCCAGAACTGAAACCATCCCCTGCACCCCTCTTGCCACAGGCTTAGGTGCAAGAAAGGTCCATGTCTGTCTTTGAATCCTTCCCCCACCTCCAAGCAGCTAACTGCAGGCAGGGCCGAAGCTGTCCCCATGGCAGATGTTACCCCTTGGATGAGCAGGGGGTCCCCACGGGTAGGGACATGGCAGTGGCTGAGCCCCACTGATGTGTCCCTGCAGACGGGGTTTACTGTCACCCCTGGGGCTGATGGTGCAACCAGCCCTCATCCCTATGGCTCCTGGTCTCTCCCGGACATCATCAGCCCCCTCCATCACAGCCCCACGCTTAGCCACATCTCTGGCCAACCTCTCCCAACCAGGACAGCTTTGCTGCCTCGTGATCCCCCCGATTGACCCGCACCGGCTACAAATAAAAAAATCTATGGAGCAAAGCTGCATTAAATCAATGAGCCAGTGTGCCTGCTGCTAAGATAAGCACAGCTACCAGGGTCTCTCGCTCCGTCATTAGTGCTGTAGGATTCTCAGAGCCAGAAAACCCGGGGAGACTCATTAGGAGAAGCGGCACTTCTGGCTGGATTTACTAAGAGTCTCTCTCCAGCCTCCACGCGCCCCTTTTTCGCTGCAGGAAGCCCTGCCCTTGCTCTGATCTGGTATGCAGCGTGCGGAGCCCGTAAGGCTTTCAAAAATAACATGCTATTAAAATAGTTTTAATCAGAATTCCTCCAGCCAAGACACAGCAGCCAGAGATCCTGCTGTCTTTGGCAGAAAGGAGCTCGGAGAAGTTAAGCGACGATGGGAGGAAGTGATTTCAAAAAGCCCAACTGTATCTCGCTCCTTCAAGACGGATCTGGAGTTTTTCATGAGGTTCGGACCCAGGAGGAGAAACCCAGCCCGGCTGTAAGAACAAATTTAGGTTAAGAGATGAAGATCCGACCACGGTTCCTGCCTCTGCTAAAGGTTTTCTCTATAATCTTGGGCAGTTCACGTAATTTCTCCGTGCCTCAAGTTCCCCAGCAATCAAATAAGCTTTTGCTTCTCTCTTCTTCTGCCCTGCCTCCCTCTTTGAAGTCAAGGCTGTCTCAGGGCGTCTACAGAGTAGCATTTTGATCTCAGCCTCAGCATTACAGTGAAAACCAGGAGGAGAAATCACCTCTGCACATGGGCAGGACGGTGTGCAAGGAGCTGGCAGGAGCCCTTCAGAAATGAATCCTGGAGGCAGCGTTTTAAGGAGCAATCCTTAGGTTTGGTGATTTCAGCTCCTCTTTGGAACCTGGGGAACTCAGCAGGACCAGGACCCGTCTCAGGGATCGGGGTCTGAGAGCAGCGGGTGGTTCAAAAACCCCATTTCAGCCAATATGTAGCAACAGCTTCGCACACAACGAGGCAACGGGCTCGACTTTTTGGAGTCTCCCCTGTGTAAAGGTACTTTTGGCAAGATCAGCCCCCAACCCATTGACTTTGGGATGAATCCTGGACCAAAGCACAGCCAGTGGTGGTCTCTCCCTGGAGAGCAAGGGTCTGCCTTGGTTTCTTGTCTGAAATCCAGTTTTGCTTATTATGGTCTGCATATCTACCCATTTTGAGAAAAATCAGACGTGTGACATCTCCAGGAGGCCACCCCTCATCACTGCCCAAAACATTAGGGCAGCCCTAACTCAGTCCTCTACCAGCAACGCCGCAGGGATGTGTCCGCTGGCCGACGGAGACTCCCAGTGCCGGTCCGGATTCGCGGTGGATTTGACTTGGGTGTGAGAAGCTGCAAGCCCCATCTGGAGGGTTTTTGCAGCCTTGGTGATTTTTTAATTTTTTTTTTTTTAAAGTCTCACCTGTGTTGTGTGTCTTGTAGGGTCATTGCTGTGAAACCACGCCTAGCCATGAGACCAAGAATATTATGTGCTGGAGCAGCAGGGAAATGGCCTGTCCAGAGGAGCCAGTGCAAATCCTCAACAGCAGCACTGAAGCTTTGCATGCTCCTCAGGCTCCCCTGACCCTGCAGAAACGCAAAAATGAGTGTAAATTGAGATCAGAGCCACCGATGGACACTCCACAGTGAAGCACAGCAGGGCTGCCCGGCCCAGGGAATGGCGCATTTCAGGAGCATTTTTTAAATTAAATTTCAAAAGTTAATTTTTTTAACTACCCTCTGGCTGAGGGTAGTTAATTTGCCAGAGCAGGCTGAGATCTGGTTTTATTAGGGCAGGTATTAACCTTCTGCCCCTGAGAGCCAAAACCACTGTGCACGGAGCAACCTGTCCGTGGTGGCCATGGGTAGATGGAAGGAGGAGGGTGAGGTGTCCCCGAAAGCCATTTAAATCCCTGGAGAAATATTTGGGAGCAGAGACCTGGAGAACACGGCAGCCCGAGCACGTGTGTGTTCGCTTAAAAAATAAAACAGATGGTTTATAGCCGAGAGAAACAGGCAAAAAATGAATGGATGTGTTGGAAAAAGCCAACAAAAGCCAGACGTTCAGGGTTGCTTGAATAATCTTAAAATACACTTTTTTTTTTTTTTTAATTCATAAATTGCTATGAATCGGTCTTTTTCTTCAATTTCAGCAGTCCCGAGGTATGCGATGGCTCTGCTTATTCCCATCCCAAATGGAGGAGCAGGTTCCCCCACTATCTCCTCCTTGCTTTGCAGGAAAAAATGGGGTTCAGCCCTCACATTCCACCCACTGCAACAATCCCTTCCCCACGCACACCTCCAGGCTGCCACGGCCCACTCCTCCCAGTTTAGCAGCCCCAAGCGCCAGTGCCAACCACCAGTGCAATGCTTTGCTGGATGGACGTAATCTCCAGGAGGTTCCTGCCCATCGCTGCGTGGAAACGTGCCGTCGTGGCCCCACATTTAATTAAAATAAAATATCCCACGCCAACAGGAGCCTCGTTGTCTTTCAGGGTTGCCTCAATAATTATAAAATAAATTGCATTTCTATTGCGCCTTTCATCCTTGGATCTCAAAGTGTTTTACAAGTGTTAATTAATTTAGCTTTCAAATAGCCTTTCCCTCTGATGTCATATAAAAATTTAATAAACAGGTAGTGGGAGAAGCAGGGACCTGCTCTGGGGCACGTGGCAGGTCAGCAGCAGCCTCAGAGGGAAAATCCCCAAACGCCTGAGCTTTCATCATCAGGGTGTCAAAAAGGAGGAAAAAAAAAGCCGTGAAATAGAGATCTGACCATCGCCACATCCGTTTCCCCTTCGGGACCCCAGAGCCCCCCACGGCTGCGTGCTGGCGTGGGGAATTGCTGCTGGACAAGGGGGAAACCCAGGCTGGGAGTGTCAGGAGCTGTTAAGGCACGTGACTTATTGAGGGAATTAAAACACATTTAGGGAAATCACCAAATAGGGTTTTTTCTTTTTTTTTTCAGCTTTAAAGAATAACACTGACTGTCTCAAGCTGTGGTAATGCATTCAGGCAACACAACTGAGTCAGAGCTAATTGAATTTAAAAGCAGGTATTACATCTGTGCCTTCGGAGTGAGTACATCCTGAAAATCACTTCAGTGATGAAGTGTTTTACCCAACTACTACTTAATCTTTTTACATAGAAAGCAGAATTAACCCCGCTGCGCAGCCTTCATTAAGGAAACCAAATGAAGTTACCTGGTGAGGTTCAAATGTGCTGCAAGTGGTAAAACTTCAGCTGAAGTTTCTTAAATCCAAAGGGACTTTTTTTTTTTGTTAAATCCTGCAAAGTGGTTTAAACCAGGTCAGTTATCTGGGTCCTGTTCGTCTTTCCTTCGTTAAATCCGAGAGGAAATAAGTACACCTGGCCCTGTGTATAAATACATATATGACTAGAGAAATAGGTCAGCTTCCCGCACCCCTCTCCCCGGCACCGTCCCTACCTGCCCTCTTTTCCCCAGTCCCATCCCATTTTCTCTTTCCCTCCAGACCGCCTCCCTCTCTCCAGGAGAGAGGATAAAATAAATGAAGGAGAAAACGTGCCCTGAAGAAAACTCCCAAAATAATCCGTGCCCCCACCCCACAGTGGCACCGAGCACCATCCGGAGCCCCCCTGCTCTCCCTCGGCAGCTAAATAAGTCCCAGGACAGGGCAGCAGCCCTAAAGCAACAAGACATTAACTCCTCATGGGCAGAGTAACTCTTCATGGGATAAGCCCATAGCTTCTTTTTATATATATATTTATTTCTATATATATGTTTATATATATGTACTTCATATTATATTACTTTATATACTTGGTATATTACTTTATATATTTTTTTACATATATCACATATATTATACATATTACTTTACATATTTGATCTATTACTTTACATCAACTAAAAGCCCAAAGCAATTAGCTGAGCACAAGAGCTCGATGCACCCCACCGTCGCTCCCATCCTCAGGCCGACGGAGGGTCCTGGGGGAGGTGATAGACCCTCTTTGGGCTGGAAACAGAGCAGGGAAAACACCCCAAAGAACCATTTGCGAAACTATTCCAGCAAATCAACATTTTTGGCTGGCTGTATTTATCCAGCAGCTCCCAAGGCAGCCACGAGGGAGCTGGAAAAGCTGTGGGGATCCCCTCAACGCTTCATGAATTTCAAGCACAGACAATTGATTTACATCGCCAGAAATTTGCACGGGGAGGAAAAAAAAAAAAAAAAAAGAAAAGGAGCTCTTCACCATTCATTAATTTTCTCTAAAATTCATTCATCCAATTAGGCAGCTGAAATGGTGTGTTGTAATTTAGATACCCTGTGACACACCATGACTATTGATGGTTCCTGATTCAAAGGGAACAGGAACGGAATAAATCCCAGGCTATGGGCTCTTCAAAACCTAATTTCCTTCTAGTTATGAACCAGGAAATCATCCGGAGAAATCAAGAGAGATTCAGACAAATTTAGGTTGGGCATCAGGAAACGGAGCAGGTTCTTCGCTGGCTGTGAGCAAGAGTTTGAGCCTCAGCTCTCAGCTGTTAATTTGGGTGAATTTTTCTTTATAAAATATCATCTCAGCATTTATCATTGATGAATCTGAAATAAGGGCACCCACCCTTGTGTGTCCACCCAGGAGATCATCTCCTACAGCATCTCCAGCTTTCTTAATTGGAGTTTCATTTTCAACCTCAGCATTTTTATTAGCAGGGAGAGGTACCGGGCAGGACAACTGCCAAAGTCAGTACCTCAGGTTTGTGCTGCAGAGGGCAGGTTTTAACAGTAATAAACAAGGTGATTTTACGTTGCCTCTTTGCCATTAAGAGTCACTGCAATTTGCTGACTGAGGTGGAATTGGACGTTATCAGGATAATAAAGCAGCGACGTGGGGGCCCTACGGATGTTACCAGCCAGGTCTTCCCGCTCCACGGGGCTCGACCCATTTTGCAGAGGAGGAAAGCAAAGCGCAAGGTATTTTCAAGTTTTTCAAGGTATTTTTCAAGTTGAATAAAGTTGCGATCCTAGAAAAAAAATCTCACCGAGGTACTAAAACGTGGAAATTGGGTTTTCCCCGATTTCCCTTACTGACCTCACTGGGAGCAGGGGCACTCCATCCACTTGTCTGCAAGATGCTTTTAAGTGGCCCCATTTAGCACAGCTGAAGAGGGAAATCTGGGGCCGGACTAAGTCATGTGGAGGCTCCCACAAGTCAATCACAGGCTGTGGAAGAGAACCGAGGACTTCACGTTCCCCTAACGACCATGAAACCCCACTGCTGCGCTCAGGTCCTGCTCCACCTCAGGGCTACGGTAACACACAGCATAAATAATACAGCAATAAATATTCAAGTCAGCTGGCTTCATCCTTTAAGTGAATACGGAGATATATATAGATATGTATTTAGAGAGAGTTATAGGCAACTCATCATCGTAACATGTGAGCACTTATTGAGTTTTCCAGGATTTAGGGTGAGATCCAGAGATGCACTTTAGGTGCTGTAACTTAGGCAATATGATGCCTAAAATAAGCGATGGGATGCTCAAGGACACGGCTTGCAGGTGCAGTCGATGCTGAGACCTCCAAGAAGAAAGTTTCCTTTCCTGGCTGCGTCACAGGACTTTCCTGATGTTCCACAGGGCAGCACCACGGTTTAATCCAGATGTCCTCAGCTTCAGCCCAACACCTTGGCTCCCAAACCCACATGGTGCAAAAGAAAGTGATATCAACCCGTGACCTGGGGAGCCACAGAGGTTCCCCCCCCATCACACTTCCCTTTGGATGCATTTCTCCCCTGACCCCCACGATCCCTCCTTGTAAGGAGGAGAACAACCTAAAATCTCTGCCTGGGAAGGTGTGGGGAGGAGGAGGCAACCGAAACCTTCACAAGCTGGTCCATGCCCTAAGGACAGCTCGTGCTGCTCCACTGCAGGGAGAAGAACCTGCCTTTTTTTTTTTTTTCTTTTTTTCTCCAAAAAATTAAACTCCAGCACCACAGAGTTAAGATCTGGAGGTAAAAAGAAAACTCCTGGTGCCAGGTTCCTGTCAGCACTGGGGAATAGAAAAGTCCCCTTTCCCCAAAAGCCTCCCAGGAAAAAAAAGGAAGAAGTAAATAAATTTCACTGAGCCTTTTGAAAATGTTGTAATTGCCTTTGTGGTCTAATTGCTCCTGGTTTTACAGCCTCATTTCTTGTCATAAAATTAGTCCCACTTTTTATGCTTTTTCCTTTGCTACTGGTCTGTGATTATTATTTTTTAATTGCTTTGGTATGTCGATCTCTCCCACATCTCCCCAGGGAAGGGGGCGAGGGACCTAATTCTGCGGTTGTCGCCCATGTGGAGGATGCCGCGGCTGCTGAAAGGAGACGGCCGCTCAACTTCTTGGGTGAACATTAACATTAATCTCCTCCAAATTGTCTCTAATACCCAAAAGCAGGGCTGGGCACAGGGACGGTGCACCTGAGCAGGGCTCAGTCGCAAGGGGAGGAAACAGTTATTAGAAACGCAGCAATTTCTTGCAGGACTTTCTGGGGGAAGAAGAGCTCTAGATACAAACTACAACCACCGGGAATGTAATAAGAGCACAGGAGGAAACAAAACCACCTGAAAAAGATAAAAGCTGCATCATCTGTAACCCTTTTAATAACCATCTTATTTCAAACAGCACCAACTTCTCCTCACCGGCTCTCCAGAACAGCATCTATATTTGTTTTCTTTTTGATATACAGCTGCAATAGGAAGCCATGCGTGAAGTTTATTAAGCCTGGGTAATTTTCTATCAGTTCTGCATGCTATTGATTTCATCTATACTGTTATCTTGCTCTGCCTGAACCTGAAAAGTCATTTAAAAACAAAAAAACCCATATAATTCTTCAAAAATGCAACTATTATGGGATGTAGGACGTTGCCATTTTGGATGCATTAACAACATGCTGAAAATGAATATGTCGGAGATACAAATCTTATTAAGGAGACTTTGATGATACCGAGACTAGAACAGGGGGAGCAGTTTCAGCTGAACCAAAACACGGAGCCCAATCTGAACTTAACTCCGCAAATTTCTTTCTCAGAGGTGGAAAGAAAATTGGATTTGCTTTGGCTTTCAGCCAGCCTTGCTTCATCCTGAACCAGCTCTCCACTGTCCAACCTCTCCCACGTCCTTGGAGTTACTCCCAGTTTATGGCATAAGCAAGAGTGAGCTCAGAGTGAGCGGCTCTACCCACTGCGCTGGAGATGCTCAGAGCTGGCGCAGGTCCACCTCGGGCTTGCAAGTCTTGCACAGTGTCAGAAATGCAGATCCTCAATGCAGAAAAACAAACCTTGAAGCATTCTCCAGGCCACAAAGGGTTTGCAAAGCTCTTCAGCCTGACCCAGGGCTTCCCACATGCTCCTCCATGAAGTGAGAGCACCCAGGGGCCACGGGATGGAGGGGACCACATCCTATGTGCATCCCAGCCCCATGCCCAAGAGCAGCTATCCCAAGCAAGCAAAGCTTTTTTCCACAGCCGGATCATCAGCCTCGTGTTTTGGGCTCCACAAATCAAAAAGAGAATGGTGACAGAGCAAGTTAGACACGGGTCCCAGCCAAATCCAAACCTTCCGGGAGATGTGGGATGCCAGGATTTGGGTCAGGCCCATCTGTACTCAATTCATCGGCTCTCTCAGCTAACTGGCACAAACCACCCTGCAGTGACATTTAAAACATATTAATTAAGAAATCAAATTGTAGTCATCTAATTTAGCCTGTTCTCCAAGCACAGCTCCTTGTCAATCATGGGGACTGGCACAACCTGCCTGTCTCCAAGCTCAACTCTCCAGCCCTGCAGCCCTCCCTGCCCTGCCATACCCAGAAATGTCCTTTCTTTTTTTTTCCAATTTTCCATGGTTTTAGGTCACCTTCATTTTCTTACACCAGTTAGACCAGTGTAATCCAGGGACATCAGCCACCCCAGACCCACAGCACAAGGAGAACCTGTCCCGGCTGGACTTAAGAAAAAAAAAAGCAAAGTACAGCTGAAGGCTGCAAGATGAGTTGCGGGAATGAGAGTGCTTTGTGGGACATCATCCAATTCCTGCTGGACAAAATCCATCATCCCCTCGGTACTCACCTGCCTCTGCGCAAAGAGACACCAAAGATAGCCAGGAGCTTCAGAGACCTCCAAAACTTTGTCCTACCAACTCAGGGTGGAGCATCTTAGGGGGGACAGGCAGGGGAAACCCCAAATGAGATTGGTAGAGCTTAGGAGCATCTGGAAAAACTGACGGAAGCAGCAGGACTGCTTTCTGTGGCGGCAGCCCGTAACCTTGTGCTTGTCCCAGGCGTTCTCCGAACTTCCCTGGACAACATCTCTGCAGCACGATATTGTACCTTGCAGGCAGCCTGAGGAGAGAGATGTACGATGAGCTCAAGCTCAAATCTCCTCTGCAACTCAGCTCATCGCCAGCATCTGTGGGCTTTTTGGGACAGGGCTAGATGCCTTTATCACCTCCCAGCCCCTGGTCTCGTAGAGATATCGTGGGAATTGCTTGCGCTGGTTCTTTTGTGCAGTGTATTGGGGGGGGAAGAGATGGGCAAACTTCATCCGTAGTGCTCCATCATCAGCAGCCGAATGCAGCCAGGCACTTCCCAAAGAGCGGAGGAGCAGCCCCATGGCTGTGACATTTGCGATGCATTAAGTTTAAACATTTTCAATAAAGAAAAACAATCCATTCAGACTTGCTTTATGATTCATAGTAATTGCAAATAGAAGCAGTTAATATAATTGTCCAGCTGAGACCGGCAGGCTGGGAACATGTAGCAGTGAGATGTACAATCAGGGAAGGTTGGGAGGGAATTTAAGTGCAGGTTAAGCAAATGCATTACTTTAATAACACACAGAGACAGCCCTTGTAGTTATAAAGAGGATAAAATAAATATTGTACCAGAAATCTACAGAATGGGAGGTTTTATCACCAAGAACTGCCCGCTTGCTATTTACTTTCAATTTAGATTTTACAAAAGCTGCACTTGCCATGTTTTTTATGTATGGAAGAGAATGACTTGAATTGACAAATGACCTTATTTCTCCATAAGTTTTACAAGGGAGCCTCAGTTTCTCAAAGAAAAATGATCACCTCCCAGCAGTTGTCCTGGAGAGAGAAAGATGCTTTTTTTCCTTTTCTTTTTTTTTTTTTTTTTTTTNTTTTTTAAAAAAGGAGGACTATAATTCAAAGAGGAGATGGTGCTTCTGCTCCTCTCTCCCTTGGAGATGCGCCAACCTCTTTGACTTCTCCAAATCGCAGAGGGAAGGGACCTGCTTCTCTGCAGTGGTTTTGTGCCTGAATTTCAACCCTTTCCTTACTTCACCTCGGACGTGACCGTGGTGGTAGGTAATGGCCTGGGAGGAAAGTCCAACTTTGGGGCACGGCTCTGACGTTGTGCATGACCCTACTTTGGGTTTCCCAAGCCTGAAAATTAGCGTTTTCCCCCTTTTAAATAATTAACTTGAGCTGGTTCGGTGTGAAGCATGTAAAGAGGAGGGGGGTAAAGAAGAAACTATTGAAAGGCATCATCATCATCATTTATCCAGCTTAACCAAACTCTGGCTCTCCAGAGAAGAACTATAGTCCTTTATTTATTAAAAGATATTTCTGAGGGCAACACATTAAATTAAAGTATCTTGTTCACAGCCTCCCGACTTAACGACACATAAACAGCTAAACAAAACAGAACATTGCCTCATTACAACCATTTATAAAATATTAAGGGTCTTAAAAATTAATTATTCACAGGCACCTTCCGCTTGTTTATGGGGGAGAATGAGGTTGCACAGGCTCGAGCTGGTTACCTGCAATACAGAAAGAGAAATATTCTTGTAAAACTCCCTCTGCGTGTCAGCTGGTGTCCCCTGTTATTTTGGGGGGGTGATGGGTTAATGCGATGGGTTAATTCTGGGGTGGCGGTGTCTGGATGTTGGCACCTCCTCAGAGGACTGCATCCTCCAGCATCCCCCATCCAGGTGAAGGGCTAAGAAATGCAGGATAAGAAATGGAAAAAATACCAATACTCACACCCCCCCCCCCAAAAAAAGACCCAAACCCAAATGAACAGCAGCTCTTGCAGAGCACCCCAGGACTATCCGTTACGCTGCATGGTTGCAGATGTAGTAAACAAGCCTGTATCCAGAGGGCTTCATACCAGGGGAAGGAGACAGGGAATGTAATTCTAAAGTCGCAGAATTTAGCATAAGGAGGTAATGGGATTGCAGTGGCTTTCCAGTAAATGTCATTGCTGTAATTAGGAGAACAATTATTGTCAACTGGCAGAATTGTCCCCTATCTGTCATTTCAGCAGGAACAGCCAGAGCCACAATTAACACCTGCGCAGGTGGGTCGCCCGGTTCAAACCCCGCTAAATGGGATGGACGAGGGCAGAGCAGCGTGCAGCACCCACCACGGGGGCCGGGGATTTTTGGGGTCTATCCCCACCGGTCCCACTCCTGATTCACACCAGCCATGCACAAGGCAACGTCGCACCTCTCGTCTCGACGGAGCTATTTATTATGGCACCAGCCCGATGCTCTGGCCTTGTACGGCAAAGTCTTTAAGTGACTGCTTAACTTGGGAAAAAATAGTGTGCTGAACTGATTTACAAATTTGAGGCCTTGGAGGCCAAACCTGCCTCCACCTACAGCAGCAGGAATCTGGAGGAGCTCCAGGGAGGAGGAAGAGAATGCCCCAGCGATGAAGCCAGCCCAGGAACACTTACGTTACCTCCAGCTTCACCCCCATCTACGTATTTTCTCGGTGAGAAGGTTGCTAAAAGTGCAGCTGACAGCACATCTGAAGTACGGGGCACTGATGAGTAAAAAAGAAGTTCCTGTGATGTTAGAGAAAGGAGGAGGCTGCAGTTGTAACCTGCTATTAATGGCATCCAAGTCCCCCATGACGGCTTATCTCCAGCTCGAGCCCTGCATTTCCTGGTACACGGCCCCAAGCTCCCAAATCCCCCTCTCCTGCTGCGCAACCTGACTGTGCAAGCGCTGCTGCTGTTGAGCTGCAACGCACATCGGGGCTCGGCGAACAGCCCTTCCCGACTGCGGAGGTGTCACTGCCAGCGATGCCAAAATAAAAAAGCAAGCAGCAGCGCGCATCCAAATTTCTCAGCTTGGGTAGAGAAGAGGCTCCTGCTCAAAAGGAAAGGGGGATGCAGTGGAGGGAAGGAACAGGGGGGCAATTACATCCACTGAAAGCATTTACAGCATCTTTGCAGCTTGCTATGATTAACCGTGGCCAGAGTGCTATTAGCAGCCTGGTATGATGATTAACAAGCTCTCCTAATAGCTGTTTTTAAACCTGCTTTTAAAAAAAGCTGGAGCAGAGCTGGAAGGGGGTGGGGAGACCGGGTGGTATCTCCAAGGAAACCAGAAACAAAATGGGCTTTGGCACATCGCAGAACCAGGCGGGTAATCAAAGATTACAACCAGTTTTAATTTAAGGTTAATTATTGTTTACTCTCTGGAGGCCACCCCGTTGGAAAGCAGCAGTCGGTCTGACCTTCAGCAGCTCATGGTGGGGCCCTTCAGTCCATCCCTCCCGGAAAGGCTTGCCGGCATCTCCTGGTGGGAGCTGGGATGGAGGAGGAGAAACAGGAGCTGCAAGAGGGAGGAATCGATGGAGGAGGATGGCGAAAGGAAATGGAGATGGAGGCATCCGACGCCGAGATGAATCCCACCCCAGCTGTACATTGAAAAGCTTCATTCAGTTTTATTTAATTGTTTGCCCCCACTGCAGACATGGTTAATTAATATTGGACTCCCATCGATTTCCCATTCAGTGGAATCACGCTGGCATTTTCACACAAAAGCAGCCCCATTTTTATCAATGAAAATGCTGCGTGCGGAGGCGTCTTCCCCCGATGAGGCTATCTACACCCACGGAGGAGAGACGGAGGCATTAACATCGCCAGGTCACGGACGCTTGCTCGGGGATGGGACATCCTGCCCAGGGACGGGGCCAGCCGGGTGCGAGGATTTGGGAAGCTCCTCTTACCAAGAGCCATGACTGATCAGGCACCAACACAGCCCCCAGCTCCTCACGTTATCCCCCGGCGGGTGGATAAGGTCGGATCCTTCCCCCAGACCAGACACGACGTCTATAGATAGAGGTGGGCAGGGACCAGGCTCCGCGCCCCGTGCTCACACATCCCCATCCCTTTTTCTCCTCCTTAGCACCCAAAGATGCCCATGAGTCCGACTCAACCTGTTGAATCCCAAGTTTGCAAAATGCCCCTCCTGCTCTAAAACGCCCTTGCTCTTCTCCAGGCTGGATCCACCCTGCTTTTAACAAAGCAGAATGCAAAGACACGGGACATTTCTCAAAGTCTATCCTGGAAGACACTTTTTTTCCCCCCAAAACCCATTTTGCCGCTGCCCTGACAGCGCTGCTGAGGAATGGCAGCTGAGATTAAGGATGGTGACAACTCCCCTAAGCTCTCCTCCCTTTGCTCGGAGACAGACATATTTAATTATGATAGAAAAGCGATCCTGGTGCGCGCTGCAAATACTTAAGGTGATTTGAAGCATGAAGCTGCATACGCTTTGCGAGATTTGAGTTCCCAATCTGTTTGGGCTTGTTTAGACAGTTTCTTCCCTCTGTGTTTTTATGTGCTTTCTAGCACGCTGGGACTTCAGAAAGACAAGTCTGAAAAAATCATTACGGAAAGGTTTCAATAACTTCATTCCCCATCCGATGCTTGGGATGAAACGCGTTAGCAGCGATGAGAGCATGGGGTTGGGTGAGAAGGGGACGGGTACCGCAGGAGGCATCACTTCTCTCCAGGAGCAGTTTTCAGTCCCTCTCTTTAGGATTCATCTCTCTCTCGCTCATCACTTGGCTGATCACTTTGCTTTGGCTTCGGCTTCGTAGGGGTTTGCAAAGGTCTTTGTAACCGGGTGTGTGCATTGGACAGAGGTGAAGAGGGAGAGGGCTTCGCCATGATGCTGATCCCTCAGGGTGAGGCCTGTGTGTTGTCCTCTCCATGGTACAAAACCTGGGGTAGATGCCAGTGGCATCAGCAGGAGCAACAAGGACACCCACGGTCCTCCCGGTGCAACATGCCTGATGCAGAGAAACTCGGGGTGCAGTACACCTCCCCTTCTCCTGCACCCCCAAGACTTGAAGACCCCACAGAAAGCAGCTCTTGGAAGCCAACATGGACCTCGGTCAACCCGCTGTCCTCCAGCCCAACTGGTTCACACGTGGATCCCAGAGATCGAGGGCTGGTTCGGGATCTCCCTGAGCTACCAGCCAACGTCACGTCCATTTGCTTTTGATCCTGGCAGGAAAGGACCGATAGCAGATTTCAGACCTGGATAAGGACAGGTTTAAATCCTGCCTGGTTGGAAACACTGCAGGTATTTGGAGAAAATAAAATGAATTGTTTTCCAGTGTTAATATTTACCTGGGAGATCAAATGATTAAACTATAATCTCCTCAGAACTTTCCTTCTTAAGTTGTCTGTGCAAGTATTTATCACACGTCCCTTCTGCAGCATCGGTATCCCCACAGTCACCCCGATGCCCCCCCACCCCAAGGAGACCTGCCCAGCACTGCCAAAGAGGCTGGCAGCAGAGCAAGAACTTCAAACCAAGATGACACATCCCAAAGCGCTGTCCCAACACTGCCCCGTTTGCCCCAAAAAGTGACATCTTGGCTCCTTTGCTGTCAGAGGATGCTCTGGAGCAACCCATCTCGCCCCAAGGGACGTATCTGGGTTGGGGAAATCACCCTCCTACCATCAAAATAGAGATGGGATGAATCCAGGTGGCCTTGTGGAGGCCTTTCCCTAAAAGCTGCCCAAAATCTGCAGAGTCCTTCAGCCACAAAGTATCCCCCTTGCAGGCTGATGGATGCTCTGGCTCCTGTGCTCACTTTGTCGCCGTGCCACCTTTGTTTCCAAAGATGCACTCAATTAAATGCAGGCGCTCCGTATTCACTTCACCAAACCAGGTTTTAAGGTACTCAGATATACATAATCAAATCGTACAGATCCTCCAGCATTTCTGCAGATGCATTTCCTATAGGAGATGTGCTGTGGTTTCATTTCAATGGACACCCATTGGTTTTTATCCCCATTAAATATTACAAGCATCTCTTAGGATTTATTTCATAGGCATTGCCGTGATTCCCAAGAGAGTGACTTAGTTTAATCTCTCTTGCTCCAGCTTCCAGTGCAGCCCTGGAGCCTTGTACCATCGGGTTTTGCTGGGAGGTCTGATCCTGGCTGGGCACGGTGAGACGACAGCAGCCACAGAGTCTGCCTTTGGCTGAGCTGGGGGCTTTGACCCAACCAGTGAGTATTGATGAAGGTGATAAGGCAAATATTGCCCTTGCTGGAAAATAAATCCCAGTTTTCACGCAACCAGGAAGTCACCATGTATATAAGCTGAATTTGGGCCAGACCATCAGCAAGACTCAACAAGCATCCAAAAAGCCATGGCATATAACTGTCACATGCTTTGTGACGTCCCCAGATGCGTCCCTGTCCTGAGCAACTCCTTGTGTGCAGGGTTGAAGGATCCTGCAGGCGTGCACACACATCTGCACACTCCTGGGGTACATCGTTTATATGGACAGTCAAGGACAGCCTGAAGCCCTCAAAAAGGGCTCAGGGATGGAGCATCGTACCCTGCTGCTACAGCTGCAGTGGGGACATGGACAGGAATGGCTCAGTCTTGGTGTATGTGGCCGTTTCGCACTTTCTTGGGCTTATTTTTCCCGTCTCAATCTATTGAGGCAAGGAGCACACCACAAACCATAGTGGCTCAGTGGCCACAACTGTTACTACCACTGCACTGAGGAAGGTGCAAAACACAGGGGAAAAATTATCTATTTTGATAAATATACTCAAAACAGTGCCTGCCTGAGATACGGCCTGGGAAGACACATGGAGGCACCCGGGATGACGCAGTTACACCTCTGGTGCGGAGGGTGCCACCAGGCAGCACCGGCTCCTAATCAGGTCCCAAGACTGGGGGGAACGAGGCGAGGAGGATGCTTTGGGTTTCATGGCGTAGAGGATTTATTTGTTTGGGGGCTTAAGCAGGAGTTTTGCATCCCTGGTTGCCATGGCAGTGCAGAGCGGACTGAACGCTGCATCCCTCAGAGCCGGCAGAGCTGAGCACCGCATTGAGCTGGTCCAGCGATGCCCGGGCACAGCTGGGGCCCACACACGGTGTCAAAGGCAGCTCAAAACCTGCAGCGAGCCTCAGAGCAGAGCAAGGAGCAAGCCTGGGGCCTTGGCACAGGGCTCGGACCTTGCCTGCAAACAGGGATACACGCCGTCTCCTGCCCAGGAGCTCCTTGGCCCCCACTTTCTGCAGGACCCAGCTGCCTCCTGTGCGCTGCTCCACCACCCTGCAAATGCCCTTCCAGCTCCGCAGCCAGACACAGCACTTTTAAACCCAATTAACGGCAGCAGGTATAGAAAAAGCAGTGCCTTCCCCTTCCCACCCAGGGCTGACACATGCCGAGGAGGTCACCCTGGCATTGCTTTCTCCTCAATCTCATCTTCTCAGCGGCATTAAGGGGCTGTTCCCGTTGCTGCCCGTGCAAAGGACCACGGCAGCGAGGGAAGCGGAAGCCCAAGATTTACACCTTTAGCACGTTTCCCAGCTGCTGTTTCCCTCATAGTTGCTCCCAGCGTCTCCATTCCCATCTCAAATCCATGCTGTCCTTCTCCCCATTACCTTGAGTGCTTCTCTTTATTGTCCTGTTTGTCTCCTCTCCACAGCGTAATTTCATCTTGTTAGAGCAATGCCGGGCCGTGTTTACTTTGTTTTACTTTTGTGGTGCTTTTTATTCTAAATTCTCTTCATCTGGGCAGCACTTTATCAGCAAGGGGAAGCTGAAGGAAGCTATCTTTCATCCTTATCGAAATTCCTCTCCTTTCATTATCTCCAGTGCTGCTACAGAGCATCAAAAGGGCATCTTTGTTCTTGCAATCTAATGTAATTTCGAATATAGCAATTCAAGCCTTTTGAGAAAATTATGTATGCAAACACATATCCATTTCCACCCCTCACTCCCTGCCCCCCGCTACACTCCCACGGGAGCCCCACGGCTGTTTTGGGGCTGCCTGGTGTTAAGGAGTGCAGGGTGGAGGAAAAGGACATTTTTAGGGCTGTGCGGGCTGAAGACAAAGGATGGGCTGAGCCAGTGTAGGGCTTGAGCAACTCTGGTCCTGATGCCATCTCGTGGGTGTGAGGATGGCACCGGGGGCTGCGGGGGGCAGTGGGACCAGTCAGGAGCTGGCAGTGGGCAGCGTTTTCATCTGCTGATGTGCCCATGCTCGGCTGGAAGCACTGCTCCATGCCAGATGCCAGTGAGATGGTCCAGATGTTTCCTCCTGGCTCCATCTGTGCTGGAGCCATCTGCAGTCATCAATCTCACTGCATCTCCCACGCGAGCAGCGGTGTGAGGTCCAGGCTGGGCTGGGGGGATCGTTAGCAGTGATGGACGATGCTGCTGTTGATGGGGAGCCCGGCCGGGCACAGAGGAGGCGGTCACAGCTCTTCCATTGCAAGATGCAAAGTCGTGGGGACCTTCTACCTTCGAGCATTTCCTGGGTGAACAGACTCTCTGGAGAGATTTGAGGGGGGTGCGGCTTGAAATCCTCCTTGCTGGGACGGCCAGGAGTCCCATCTCTCATGGTCCTGCTCTCCCCTACTCCCATCCAAGAAGAAAACCCAAATTTTGGCCAGCCATCAAACTCTGAGAGCCAACACAGGCTTCTCACCACACCTCAAAACCCTACCTGACTTCCTAAGCGCATTCACAAGAACCCATCCTCCGGTTCCCCCAGCCCAAACCTCACCTGTGGCTCCTTTTCTCTCCCCCACGCTCGGCCGAGCAGACACCCGGAGGCCTGGATACGGCCACACCGCAGCCCAGGGTAGCACGAGTGCTCGTCTCCCACCTCCGCGCCCCTCCAGCTGCTCTGTCCCCATCGCTGCTCCAGCCTGACCCCTCTCCCCAACTCATCCGCATTTCAGAGATAACCAGGTGTGAAGGTGGAAAAGCTTTGTAAAGCTTCTGGAATTAAGGAACATGAGGGGGCCTCGATAGGTTTTGGAATAAATTGCCCATGAAAGTGCTGGGGAAAACCTACCTAGGCAAAAAAAGAGAGAAAGAGGGCAAGACAATGATATACCTAGGAAGGGGAGAAGAGGAGAGATCGGGAAGCGACTGGCTGATTGTTCCATAAGCACCTCTTAAAAGCAAACACAATAGACACGAGCAGTTTTTAAAATGACAGACAATACAATGGGAGATAATATATTTAAAACCCATATCAGTTGTTAACAGACCATAAAAACGCCAGTACATTAATCTATGCTGTCTGTCATAGACTCATGAAGCAGCTGTGTTATTTTATAGTTTCATTCCTGCGGGCTTCTCTGACACTTCCACAAATACATCTCAATTTATTTGGATAAGAACAAATAGAAATATTGAATTCTTCTTCCTCTGCTGCTGCCTTTCTTTTTTTTTCCCCCAGCCCCAACTCATGGAAGGCACTTGGTACAGCTTTGCCAGTGCATTTTTATCTGCCAAAATGATTGTTTCAGGAGAAATGCACCGTGCAGATGTATGCTTCAGCCCTTACTTTGGACTTTCTGAGCTCCTTTTGCGCCTTCACAGCGAGCGGGATGAAGGCTGGGCTCCTGCAGCATCTCTGGGTGCCAATCCCAGCCAGGGTGGTGGTGGGGAGTGGGAGACTTGCTTGCTTGGGGCAGCTCTCCCCATCCCACATCGCTTTGGGACTCTCAGCCAGACAGTTCTTAAATGCCGAAGCAGGACGTGTTTTCTGCCTTAATACATGTCCATCTTTCAGCTTTGCTTGCAGAGCTCTGTCCCCATCTCCACCTTCCTCCTCCTTCCCCGCAAGGTGGGACCAGCCTGTCCCTAAATCACGTCCGAAATCCCCTTGCCTTCGCTCCCTGTTTGCTTTTATTACTAAAGAGGAAGGAGGAGGAGAAAAAATGTGCTCCTTTGCTCCCAAGGAACATAAAGCATGGATAAGGTGTTTGCTCAAAGCCATAGTTTTGTTTTCCCTCTAAATTTGCACTCAACTTTTTTAAGCATCAATTTTGTGATCATAAACACACACACACACGATACTGTTGATGGCAGGGACGGCGGCTGCTCCCAGCCTGCTGCTTCCCATGTGCAGGATAGGACCCATGCAGCTCTTTTCCAGGGACTCAGGACCCATCATACCCCCATCCTATTAACCCCATGGGCAGTGCTGCTCCCCAGGAGCTCTGCAGACCTATGGGCACCCCACAAACGCACCGGGGATGCTCTCACCCCCTTCCCCGCTCTCCGGCACAGCCCACGAGCAAGGGGAGCTCTGGTCCCTGCACCGCTACAAGCAAATGTTTAACATGAATTATTCCGGGAGACAACACACGGTAGGTTCAAAGCTCGGATATAGGCTTTGGTGTGGGCCCTTCAAAGAAGAGGCATTTCTGCTTCGGGTCCTGTGGGATGCTGGTTGGGAATTGCTTAAGAAGCTGCGAAGCGCTTGGTGCATGTGTCTAATGAGGGTGGAAGGAGAGCAGGAGCCTGCCTGGGGAAAAGCAGGCGGGGGTCTGGAAAGGGCTTGTGATGAGGGAGCCAGAGCGGTTCTTTTTAATGCTGAACCAGGAGCTTCGATCACCCTTAAGATGTGAGCTGAGGTCTGGTGCTGCCTGCAAGAGGAGCATCGTTGTGCCCCCGCCCCGCTCAGCCTGGCTGGGCCATTGCTCTGGTTTGCAGCTGATGGCTGCTGCAGCGTGTACCCCAAAACTCAGTCCCGATGGCACCGCTGGCATGCAGTGCTCCTGGGCAATTTCTGAGCTGCTTCCAGGGTCAGCAAAAGGAGGACAGACCGCTCTGCATTGGCAGAGAGGGAAAAACACCCACCTGACAGCTCTCACGGGTGGGCTGGTACCCGGGAACTCTTCACCATCCCATTGGATTTCCCCCCTGTTAGGAAATCCCTGTACAGAGACAAGGAAAAACCCCACTTTATTATTATTATTATTATTATTATTATTATTATTATTATTATTATTATTATCATCTTTCTTCTGTAGCTACTTATCCAAAGCAGAGCTGGACCCTTTCTACATACCCTGCCCCAAAGGAGGCGGCACATCCCTTGAAAACAATTGCCATTCAACCTGCCAAGCCAACACAATTACTTCCCTTTGATCATAAAAGTATACAAATAAACATCTGTCATCCACACATAACCTTTCGGTTTGTCAGCTGAAGTACTGCTGCTGTCCCCAGTATATTTTATGTCCCAGCCCAACCCCGTCCCTGCTATCTCCAGCTCTCGGGGCTGTCACTCAGCTGCAATTTCCCACTCCGGATCTGCGAGAAGGAGAAGCTGCGAATCCTCTGGCACTGTCAGGATATCATTAACCTTTGCTTTGAATTTAAATGGTCTCTTCTTGTCAGTTCAGATCTGTGCAGTCATTTACTTCCAGCCTCCTTACTCACAGCCTCCTTCCACCCTCCAGGTCTTGGGCAGCGCTTTGCCCAGTCTCAACACAACCTGGAGCTCACAGGTGCCCACACACACACGCACCCAGCAGACGCATGTGTCTCTGCCCCAGCACTCTCCTCTCCGTCTCCAGGGAGGATGCCCATGGCAGAACCGGCACATCCACCCAGGAAACCCGGCTATGCCACGGAACTGGATCGAAACTGAGCAACCTGATCTAGCTGAAGATGTCGCTGCTCCGTGGCAGGGGGTTGGACTAGATGACCTTTAAAGGTCCCTTCCAACCCAAACCATTCTATGATTCTACATCCACCAGCATTGCAGCAAACCTCATCCCAGCAATCCCGATCGTGCTGCCGCTTCAAAAAGATGGGAGCTCCTCCACCTTGCTCTACGCACGTGTGGGCTGCCCGGCACGCTGCTCTTATGGCTGTTTGCAGCACAACGAGGGATGCTCAGTGCACCTCCTCGTCCACCCAAATTCACCTTTCCCTCCCCTACAGCATGTAAAAATCAGACACTCAATGCAACCCCAGGTGCCCCTTTTTCCTCTTGCTTTTACCTTAATTTGTGCTCGTTACCCCAGGCTCCAGAGGACAAGAAAAGCCGTGGAAACAACAAATTTCCACATCTCCAATTTGCTTCCCCTGGCAGCCCCAGTTTCTCCCCTCTCTGGCCATGCAACTCTTAATTACAGAGGCGGCAGCGCCGGGGAGAGGCATTGACAGGGAGGGCGGCTCGGATGCAGATATCGGCTGCTTCTCCCCATAAATCACTTCCCAGCACTGGTTTGTGTTTCCCAAAGCGCTGTGGGGGTGGCAGGGCTGGGGATCACGATCCCGATGCTGCGGATGCTTCAGGGCTGATAGCTTTTGGTCCAGTAACTCATTGGAGTTTTCTCCCCTCCGCATCTGAGGACCATCACGAGCACGGCCAGCCCTTTTCCTGGGAATTTAGGAGGAAAAATGTGGTAATTTGTAGGGCGTGTGTAGACGTGAGATAGGGGTCCCAGGTGCATTTACAGCAGCAGCCCCTTCTTTGATCAAACCCTGAGAGATCTCTTTGGTTCGTGGTCTCTGCTCCCCGTGGTCATGTCACTGTGGGCTGCCTGGATCAAACATATAAAAAATAATAAAAAACCAAAAATAAGTGACTTTCCCAGATGCAAAAGGGGAATCTGCTTCTCTGATGCTTTGCACATGAGGTACAGGCAGAAAAATGCACCCGCACCCCCAGCCGCAGCCGCTCTGCACCTTGCTCGGCACCCAGCAAAGCAAAAGAGCAAAAATTACAAATTCCAGGAGCATTTGGCCCCTGTGGTCCCGGGGTCTGTGTGTTTGCATGGAGTGGGTGGGGATGTGCATCACATCCTCCTCTGTCAGCAGCCCGGAGGGCTGTCGGCGGCTTTCTCTGCTTGTGCTTTTTGCAAAGTTTTTCTCTCTGTGTTTCCTGACTTGGAAACAGATAGGGCTGAAGTGATGTGGTGGGGCCGGAGCAGGGCTCGATAGCAATGGATGAATTGCGGCCCAAGAGTCACTCTGTCAGGCTCCCAGAGAGACTTAACCCTCCTATTAAAAAAATAATAAAAGAAAATACAAAAAAACTAGAAAAGAACACAGCCGAGATCAGATAGCGGGTAAGCAGCACATATCAAATCTTGCTCCGAGGGCTGAGAGCAATGAGATCTTCACTGACGATTGAAGAGATGTGGCTGGGCTGGCCCAAATCGCCTTGGCTGCGGTCAGAAGCCGGCCACATTTTGGGGCAGAAACTGGCCGTTCGGTGATCAAGCTGCAGAGCTCCACACCGCCGAGGCGCTGCTCTCCGCTGAGACCCAGCCGCTGCATGAATGTTAAATGATCATCAAATATACAAATATAATGAGGAGCGGGAGAAGGGCGGAGGGAAGCAAAGCCATCAAATCTGGGACGGGAGCCAGGCGCTTCGCATCGGCCCCACACTGCTCCCGGGAGGCAGCGGCAGCTCCCCGAGCTCTCACGACGAGCACAGAGACTTGGGGTTTGCTTTTGAGCAAGGAAACAAGATTTTCTTCTTCTATATTATTCCCCCCCTGCCCAGCAAGGGAATTTTCTTCTCCCAGATCCCCCATCCCAGTCCAAAGCCAGACATTTAACATGAACTAATGGGAAATGGAGATTTTGCAAAGGTTTGGGTGCCAGGCAGAGGGGAAAAGGCAGTGCTGGCCGAGGTTTTCAGTAATATCAGATATTTCCGTCATTTTGAAATGGTTCCTGTCTTTTATGCCGCTTTGCATGTGAATTTGTTCTCAACTCAAGCTGGAGGAGCAGGGGAGTTTTTCCTTCTAAGCACCAGAAAGGAAGTTTTGATCATTTCAGACTAGTTTTGTCCATCAAAACCAAACGTGCAATTCAGGAAACATGCAGAAATCAGGTCTGTCCAGTGGAAAATTTGAGTTTTAACATGAAAAAACACTTCTGCAAATGAAAAAATAGCTGCAGGTCCCTTCCACAGTGATGCCAGGAGCGCCTGCTCCCTCCTGGAGCTTGTGGCAGATGCGGGTGGACCCTATCCTCTGCTCCAGACAGGGCTCAGGGTGGTGGGATGGGGATGCAGAAGCCTTCGACCCTATTTTGGCCCTATTTTGACCCCATTTTGGCCCTGGTCAGAGGTGTGATACTTGGGGGGTGGCGAAGCTGCTCAGCAATGTGCTCCAGCCCGCCCGCACTCATGTGCAGGACATGTCTCCCCACGGCGCCATCCTCCCAGATCGTTAGAAGAAAACAATTACTATGCAAATCTTAATGAATCAAGTCCGCAACCCACAACCGGGAACATAAATATCAAAGTGCGGGTTTTGATTGAAGGCAGAGGAAGAACTGTAATTAATTCCATCATGAACTGCCGTGCCGCTCCAACCAAGAGCCGGGCTGAGACTCACCGTGGGTATGGATGCGGCCAGGCTGCGCTGTGCCCCAGGCTGGAATCGGGGTGCTGGACCCCATCCTGTTGGGGCAGTGCCCCCCCCGGAGGACACAGCTCCGTGTATGTGGATCTTGGCTCTCGGCTCAGAATTAAAAGGTTATTTGAGACTTTGCCAATTGCTTTTGATCTGGTGATGAAAGACAATGATAAATCTTAAGAGACCCAAATTAATAGAGAGGAAATTGATTTTGTAACATGCGGACTTGTTTTATTAGACTCCTGCAGGCTGGGCGAGATTGGGAAGGCAGCAGCATTTGGTGGCCGAGCTGGATAACAGCACCAGCACGTCTCTGCCGGCCCCGGTCACGCAGGCAGCATCACATCCCATGCAGGTGCAAGCCCACACCCACCCACCTTTGCATAGATACGGGCAAAATAAACTCCTCTCCCGGTCCTGCCCCCACGGCACCCCTTGCCATGGGCTGACGGGGTGGCGGTGGGGACCATGCAGGTGCCCAAACCCTTCCCTATCACTGCCTCCTTCCTTGCCACGCCACAAGAAACATTTGCTTACTTAAAGGCTGCAGGTCCTGCTTCTTCTCCCCCCTCCCCAAATTACCCCCCAAACCTGGAGTGTGACCTTCCAGCTGCAAGGATCTGAACTGCTGGAGTGACAGCTTTGCAAATAACAGGGTTAGCAGCCAAAGGACCGGGCGCCCATATCTGTTTATTAATTATAATGACTTGATATTGTTCATTAAGAGCTGGAATTTATTTATCAGGCAGAGGTGGAGTGCCATGCAGCATTAGGGTTCGATTTTGTTCTGTGAGATGGCAGAGGAGCCCAGGAATTAGGAATGACTCTGTGCATTGGGCAGGAAAGAGATGTACGTATCAAGCTAACGACATGAGAGAGAAGCAAAATTGAGATACATGGCGCATGCCCGCTCTGCTCCAGAGGAGTAAATGGACGTACATATTATTATTGCAATATAATTTGAGCAAAGTATTTTCCTAGGATCTAGAGCGTTTGCTATAGTTAATTGAGATCCCGAAGTTCAGTGCCTTTCATTATAGCAAGGCTCTGGAGCGGAATACTCTCGGCTAATGATCAGAGCAAGATGGAAAGGGCATTTACTGGAGCTGCATAATGTGGCTTGGAGGTGGGAGAGCGTCAACAAACATGCTCCAACTCCCACACTGGGGCTGCTCTGTGGCACGGCGGTGTAAATCTGCAGTGAGCTGGAAAAACCTTCCTGGGGTGCCAAAGCAAGCCGGAGCTTGGCTCGGTGGAGTCAAGGGCTTGCAGGGAGAAGCGTTGCACACTAGCATGTCTGAACCCATGGAGGGGGTGCGCACCGCAGCCTTGCAAATGGGGTTTTGCTCTCTGGGTCTGTGTTGCACACACAAGCTCTGCATAAGGATGCCATCTCCCCGTAGGGCCACCCTCCTGGGAAGGAGTGGGACCATCCCCTCCAGCAGCCCCGGTGCCGCCTCGGGGGATTGCGGGACTTTCCCTACCTTCTCCCCCAGCTGCCCTTTCCAGCTCATAACCATGCTGTCTTCCGAGCAACGGCTTCTCTCTGCCTTTCTCCATCCCAAACTAATCTAAACTAACAACGGGAGCGGTTATCCTAATAACCTCCACCCTGCTGGAGAAATAATTACTGCAAGTCCAGAAGCAAATGTTAAAAGAGTAATAACAGAGCTCAATAACGGGTTGAACTGGCGGGATGGAAGCCCGGTGAGCGTGCCGGCGGCAGCTCATGTTCAGCCCGTGCCACCGTCCCCTGCGTAAACCCCACCAGGGCCAAGCTGGACATCTGAGACATCTTTGCACCAAGGAGGAAAACCCACTGTGGACCCTGCTGGGGTGACAGCCAGGTCCTGCATCTGGCAGGAGGCACCAAGCCCTGGCTTTTGGGTTGCCTTCATGCACCTTGCACCTTTTTTACATTTAGTCCCTTATTTATGCCCGTGCAACCCAGAGCATCCGTCATGGCATGAACCGACCCAGGGGATGAGCATAGCACAAACCAGAGGCTCGGCTTGCACTGTCGGAGCGATGCCGCCTGCCGCAATGCCTCCACCCCTCACCTCTTCCAAACAAAACGGTGGTATTTTATCGCCGATCAGGCTGCAAAGCCACCAAACACCGGGGGGGGTCTCCCCCACTCCCCCAAAAAAAGGCTCCCCTGGGAAATGTGAGCCCTCAATCATTTTGATGTGCGCACCTCGGCGCCTGCCATCCGTCCCACTCCACCTGCGCACAGCAGGCTTCGTTTTTCATTAGAAATAAAAATAATCCTTGTCAGAAGGTGGGTTTTTTTTTCCCGCAGTTGAACGCGGAGACGGCAGATGAGTGTCGGCTGAGCCGGGGGCCCCTGGCAAGGCTGGAAGCCGGAGAATTTCTCTGGAGTTTTTCTAGGTTAAGCGAGGCGGAAAATAGACAAGGAGAACACAAAAGCAAAGGCCGTCATTCAGGCTAACTTCATCTCAAATTAATCCTGCCAAAACGTGGCAGGAAGGGAAGGGCTGAGGGAGGAAGGGAAAAATAAAATCAAATGTAATATGGAGAAAG
Source organism: Fregata magnificens (assembly GCA_013389945.1). NCBI lineage: Eukaryota > Metazoa > Chordata > Aves > Suliformes > Fregatidae > Fregata > Fregata magnificens. Next base: position 292,453 of record WAAD01007775.1, read on the forward strand.
TTCTAATAAAAAGGTGAGTTTTCCCGTGGCCAGCGTGTCCGGTGGCTCTGTTTCAGGGTGCAGGTATTTGATCTCTGCTGAAGCTCCCAGGGTGCGGGATTTCTCCCTCCTCCTGAGGCGGGTGCCCGGGACGGGGCCCTGGTTCTTCCCGGCACGTCGCGGCACCCACCAGTGAGGGATGCACCAGCACCGGCAAATTCAAAGCTTTAACCAGCAAGAAAGCAACTTCAGCTTCTTTTTAGAATTGAAAGTTGGGTGGGGAGGAGGGAAAGCCCCAAAAATACGGGTGCTGTGCAAGGCTGGATGGCGCTGGGGGACAAGGGGGTGATGGCACCCACCGCCGCGGGAGGGGAAGGGGGATGAGAAAGACCCCACGGGCACGCAGAGCTGGGGGACACGGCGGAACCGGCCCTGCTGTTTCTCCCCCGTGCACCACAGCTGCTCTTTGGAAATTAAATTTAAAAGCTGCACGAGAGAAACAGCCTCCCGGGTGCTTCGGCACTGCGTTCCCCACCCCGCACCCGGGGATTGCCGGGCCCTCTCCTCCTTTTACCATCACTCTGCTTTCCACCGATGCTTTTATTTTATTCATTTCCCCTCTCAGCTGCTTCCGAGCACCTTCGCCCAGTTGCTTTAGCACCTCCTGTGCCAGAAATGCCCTCTTTGCCCCCAAATCTGCCTGATTTCAGCCCAAAAGAGGCCGGGCGGCTGCAGCCTCTGCCCATCCCGCAGGCAGGGCAGCCTGGGGCCACTCGACCGCCAGCTTTGGGGCACAGCTTTGTACCTCCGGTGCCATCACTCCTCTCTCCCTGGTCCCTATTTCTAGCTGAATAGGTTCTCACTGGAAACAAAAAACCCTCCTTATTGCTGGAAAAGAAAGCCTACACATCTGCCTGGGGTTAAGCAAGGTGTTATTTTAAGCTAGATCTATTTTAAGGCGGTGCCGGTCCTGGGGGAAGTGAAGCCGAGTAAGCGTGTTTACATGAGGAGCTGGGGAGATCTGTGGCATTAAGCCTTGTCACGCAGAAAACACCTTGTTGCCAGCCGCTTCTCCTCTCTCCTGTATTTTTTAACCCTGATGCTCTGTGCCCGGTGCCTTATCGGTGTGGAAAACAGGGCCGAGAGCTCTCCCTGCTATGTCCCCACGAGCGGACTGGGACCAGTGCGAGAATCATTGCTGGGCAAGAGCTGCGGGGCAGCAGGCGAAGAGCGAGGGAGGGCTCAGCCCCAAGCTGCAGCTCTCTCTGTGCCTGTTTTATGCTGGAGTAAATGACCACGCAGGTGCCAGAGAAGAATGCAGTCCTGATTGGGGCTAGGAGGAAAGCAAGCTTAAAATGCAGCATTTATTATTAGTTAACACCAGGGAAGGAGGCTACTGCAAAAAAATCAAAAACCTGAACCCTTCCAGACCTTATTTCCTTCTTTCTTAGCTCAATTTTCCCCTGGAGGAATGACATTTCCTTTGTGAGGGTCACCCTCCAGCCCCCCAGACCCTGCGTTCCAGCAGTTCCGTGGCTGCCCCTTTCCTCCCGTTTGCTGGTCCTGAGATTCACACCAGGACATTAAGACTATCCCAGGGGTGGGTGGGCGATGCATGGTGCGAGGGGCAGCACCCGCATCTCCCCTCCGCCACGGCACACCTGGTGAGATGGGGGTGCAGAGGGGTGCGGGGGCACATCTGGCAGACGTGGGTCCGCTCAGCCCTAATGCATCTGGACAGGCGTCTGACAGAGCTCATCAGGCAGGGAGCAGGCAGGGGCTCTGCAGCGTTAACCCCGCAGGTACTGCGAGGCAAAGCTCAGCTGGAAAAAAAATAAGCAAATCCCAGGGCACGCAGGAGGGAGGGCTCTGGTCTGGCTCCCCGGTCCCGGTCTGGCTCCCCGGTCCGGTCCTTCCTGGGGAACCCTGGAGATGAGCCGGGATGTGCACCCATCTCCTTGAGCACCCTATGCATTTGGCAGTGGGTTATAACAGCACCCTCGTTAAGTGCTAAAAAGCCATCCAGGTAATAGGGACAACTGGCCAACACGCCTTCGGAGTTGCTCCAAAAGCGTCTGGCACATCCGTAGGAAAATCAGCCAAGCCATTTGGCAAGCAGCCAGGCGGCAACCTGAATCTGGAAAAGGGCTTAAAACTTGAGAGATTTACAGCCGTCCGCCATCTGAAACCCTTTTCCATGATCAGAGCGATGATCACGGACTGCGTGTCAGGGTGAAGCAGGGCTGCTTGTACCCAGCATGGGGCGTGTGCAGCCACAATGCATCCGAGCCCCATTCGGGAGGGAGAAAAAAATGGAGTGAAACCTCTACAGATGCCTGTAGGCTCGTATATGCCGGTGAAGGGATCACGTACGCCTGTGACGGCGTATCTGTGTATTGGTGTGACTAGTACCCGAATGGGTGCCATGAACACAGGCAGCACATCCCCGCGTCGGTGGGTACGTAGGTGCTGCGTGTGTTGCCGTGGCGTGTAGCTGCATGGCATCGTGTGTGTGAGCTCGTGTTGTGCGCAGGGTGCCCGAGGGTCGGGGCTGGCGTGTCCCGGCGAGCCTGTGGAGATGCTTCCTCCGGGGTTATCTGCAGGTCACTTCCCAGCGCTTGCAGAGAAGAAAGACATTTTTTTTCCTGCCCAGTGACCAGGCTGAACTTCCCAAGCTGTTCAAGTGCCTGTGAGTGAAAACTTCAGCTCATTAATTAAGCCCAGAAAATTAGACTTGCCTAAATATAGCTACCCAATGAGACTGCAAAACGAAAGGAAAACATCCTTCCAAACCGCCTCGCCTGCCTGCCCACCCGCACTGGCAGGCAAATAAAAGCCAGAAATTCCCATTTAAACTCCACTTCCCCCATGTGCGAGTGAAGCTTCGGGGACCCGCGTGGGGGAGAAATTCAATTAGAAAAAGAGATGTTTGCAAAGAGATTGGTCCAGTCTCCCATCCTGCAGGTCCCTGGGATGCAGGAGCTTCCTCCAGGATGGGGAAACCTTTGCTTTGCTGCACGGTGTGAATGTGCAGTGCCTGTTTCCAGGGCTTGTGCAGGCAGTAGCCGGGTCTCTGGGAGCTTCTCTGGCTGACATGGAGCCAAATCTCCTGCAGTTTCCTACCAACCTCTCATTTGGGAGAGGACGACAGGAAAAGGGATGGAGGGGTGGAGGGGTGGAGGGAGAGAGGGAGAGAGGAAGGAAGGAAGGAAGGAAGGAAGGAAGGAAGGAAGGAAGAAGGAATATAAATTTTTCTCTTCCTCCTCGAGGGCAGGCAGAGCATTAAGACCTCATTTGTTCAGCACAGAGATCACTGGAGTCCCATACGGCACATTTCATTCAGCCTTAGTAGATTGTTTCCTATTTTATATTCTGGATAATTTAATTCAGTCCAAACAAAAGCTCCTCTCCCTGCCCCGAGCACAGTAATTCCCCAACACAGTTGCACACTCCAATGGGGCACAGACCTGCAAAGAGCCATCCTGGGGGACAGATCCAGATTTTTTTACCCATAGACTCATGCTGGAGGGGTCATTCATTCCCCTGTTAGGTCCTACAGGACATATGCACAAACACACACACATATATTTCAGACTGCAGAATTGCCATCATTTTGCATTTCCTTCTGATGGACTTTTCCATAAAGAGGCACCGGCTTCATCAGGGAGCTTTGCTGGACCAGGGGCACTGGAGATGGTGACCATGAAGCATCACTTGCTCGTGTTCATAGACAGTCTCAGCCAGCTGCCACCTCTTGGGAGGTGACGCTACTCTGGCCTCAGTGCCTGACCCTGGCATTGCACATGAGCTTTTCCTCCTGATGCCTGTCACCACGACTCCTGGGCTCGCTCCGCTCCCTGCTACGGCAATATTAGCCTGCAGTCACTCCCTGGTGTCAGTGGAAAGTGCTCTGGCCCCGGGAGGGCGGCGGATGCATTGCCATCCCATTGCCACTTTCCTGCGGCAGGGCTGACGCCAGGGCTGACGCTGGCTCAGCGGGTGCAGCACCCAACGAAGGGTGCCAGCTGGCGCAGCCGCGAGCAGAGCCAAACCGGCAGGACCTTTCCTGCCACGCTCGCTTGCTGCAAACTGCGGCTTTGCTCTCTGCAAGCAGCAACGCTGCGGACCTGGCGGACACACGGAGATGGCAAAGCTGGCAAAGCAGCCAGGATGAAGGGCTGCACGCGGGCACCCAGCGTGACAGCATCTCCGTCCTCCTGGGATACAGGCTGCTATGGTAATGAGGGCTGTATAAATACCAGGCACATCAATCGGCCATAATTCCCCGGCCAAGGAAAGCAGGGCAGCAGGTTAACGACAGCCCTCGGGGCCGGATCCTCAGCTGCACCAGTGAGGAGAGCAGAGAGGGATTCCCTGTCCTCCCCACACGTTCCTCCAGCTCGGCAGCCCCGGGTTGTGTCTCGCTGCACCATGATGTTCTGCCATGGCCCATTGGAGTTTACAAGCCCATTTGTCTCTTCTGCCTTCCCCCTCTTTTAGCTTCCAGGGCCCATGAGGACAAAATTGAAAGCAGAGATGGGCTCAGTGACACCCATGAATACAGCCCCGCCGGCACAGGGGGTCCGAGTGCCGGGGCCGGAGTGAGTCAGCTTCCAGGTGACGGCAATGCTTGAGCGTCTCAATTAGCAGCGGCTCCCAAAGAAGGTGAAATGACTAATGACTAATCTTGCTGCACTATTCCAACCAGTTTTGTTCTCATTTCATTCAGACAAAAAGCCTCTGCTGCCTGCTCCGGCCGGGGAGGAGCAATTATAACGGCAATAGCAGTAATGCGGGTGGCTCCTGTTCACGCTGTGCTGCTCAAAGGGCTTTTTTTTTTTGTTGGCGGCTCCATGGGGTGAACCCGAGCACAGGGGAGGTGGGATGGGGGCCACCGGCACTGAGCGGGACTTTGGGGTGCAGTAGGGAAAGGTGGATGCAGACCTGATTGGGGCTCAGCCCTGGCTGCAGGGATCCTTCTGCACTGGGCTGTAAGAGGTGTGTATGGCATGGGAGCAAACCCAAGGGAAGCAAGAAGGTGAGGATAAAGCCTGGTTTAGCAGCTGGAGGTGGAAGAAGAAGAGGCGATAACTAACGGATGGAGAGTGGTAGGCCCATGGGGGACCCAGCCCAGAGGCAGGAGAAGACACCCCGAGGTATGCCCTGAACACGCTCTCTGCATCCACGCCAGGCGATGTGCAATTGCTTTGCCTTCAGGAAAGTCTTGGCCCTGGCTAACAGCAACGGTGCCGAGGGTGCGTGCGTGCCGGTGGCTGCGGCCAGCCCAGCCATGACGTGCCACCTTCTTGCAGACCCACTGGCACCCACCCACCTTTTCCACTGCAAAAGGAAAATCTGTTTGCAGCAAGGAGGGGAAATTCCTGCCATTGCTTCTCCCCTCCTCCCTCATTGCTCCCACGGGGTCCAGCCGGTGTTTGGGAAGTTGGGCTGGGAGGGCACCTGCCGTGGTGCAGTTTCACGTCAGCTTTGGCTCACGGTGGGGAAAGCCAAATGCCAGCGCGGGTGTGAGTTTGGACCTTACATACGGAGTGGGTTACATTCACGGCGAGGCTGTTCGCAGCATCCCACGCAGCTTTTCCTTATTTAGCCTGTTCCATATTTATCCCACGGGCTCCTCTCGCCACAGCAAAACCCATCTCAATTTAGGCACCACGGGGCAGAGCGTGAACTCCAGCCCCACCGAGCAGCTGAGCTGGAACCATCCCTCCTGGAAATGAAACCAGAGGGAAATCAGCCGATGGCTTATTTCCCCAACAGATTGCTTTCTGCATGTAACGTTGCTATCGGCACCAGGCACAAGGATGCTGCTGCCTTGATCCAAAGCACCCGCATTTGCACCAAGCCAGGCTGGAGCACAAAGAGCCGTTTTTAGGCTTGGAAGCTAAAAAGATTCATCAAGATTTTATAGCTTTTGCTCTGCAGTTATGAAACGGTGACCACAAGCCAAATACCTCTGTCCTTTACCTTCCTGCAACACCAATGACTTTGGTGCAACAGAGAGCAAAATTCAGCCTGCCATTTTTCACTGCAAAGACAGAATTCAGCCCGTAATGGTCTTGATAAAGCAAAGTACCAATGACACAGCTGAAAAACATCAGCAGAGCAAAGAGCAGTGAAAACTTCCCTGGACTTCCATATGGCATCGCTCCATCTTGGACCGCGTTATTATTATATTTCATCCAGCTTTAGCTGCTTTCTGTGTTATCTGACGCGGGGAAAATGTTGATGTGGAGGACTCCGGCACAGACACTTGGCTTTTCTCTCCCGCCAGTGTGTGCCGCATTTGTATTCTCCCCAGTACTGCAACGTTTTCAAAATGTTTTGTTAAGTTAATTTGTATCCGCAGCCACTTGTGAATTTTTCAGATTATTTGATCTGTAACTGAACTAACATGAAGAGTAACTATTGTTCTGCAGGAGCAGACGGTGCCAAAGCGTGTCTTACGTGTTTGACGCGTGCCCATCTTCTGACCCCAAATGAGGTCCCCGGGCACCAGCAATGCTGCTGGAAACCAGTCTGGGGATGGCACTGGGTGCATCCCTGCACCGCTCCAGCCCGAGTTGCCGCCCCACAGCCCCAGGCACCATCACACCCCAAAAAAACCTCGCTGGAAGGCATTTGCCTCCATTGCAAATTACCCCAGATCGCAAATTGTGCCTCAAATGTGCTCCTGCACCCCAGGGACCTTTTTTGCATGTCTCATGGACATATGTTTTTTTGGGGAGCCTCTGAGCAGGGGCAGCTTTGCTCAAGCCTCGGCGGGGGGCTGAGCCTCGCAGCGCATCCCCCGGCTCTGTTTGCTTACCACGAGAGAGGGTTTTCATTTTTCCTTATCAACCTTGGCAGCTCCGTTGCGTTTGGGCAGCGCGGGGGCCGAGGCTGGGGCCGGCATGCAGCCTCACGCAGGTCGGATTCACGCGAGCTCCCCCCATCGCTGGGATTGTAGAGGAATTTATTCCTCACCTGTTTTCTCTGGAAAACAACACGTTAAGGGCTTGGGAGCAAGGAGAGAGCACAAAGCTGGAGCAAAACCTCCTGACGGCAGCGGTGAGCTGGTTTTACCCCTTCTCGCTGCTCCATCAGCCTTGCTGTCCCGGCACTGCTGCTGCACAGGAGCCGGGTTCTGGTGGGACGACAGCAATGGAGAACCACTCTTTAAGTTAGATCAGGAGATGAGTTTCTGCCTCAGGAAGAGCCTGGGATGAGTTTTTTGGAGTGATTTCTCAGCCGCTGACGAGACTTTCCCCAGGAGGGCATAAGGCAGGCTCTGGAAATCAGGGGGTTGGCCGTTCCCCGCAGCTCACCTGCCAACATCCTCCGGTGACCGGTGAAACCGCTGATCTGCTCTGGTTGGAAGAAAATGGAAATTAAACAGAAAATTTGATGGAATTGCAGACTCGGTTATCCCCTAGCATGTCTGCCCGAGGCCGCAGGTACGTACGCATTCGGCACCTGCCAGAAGTGATAGCGGCGACTACCGCCCTCGGCTCGGGGGCGCGGCACAGGCTCCTCTCCTGGCGGATGGGGTTTATGGATCGGCACCTGCCCTTTCAACTGGTGAGAAGCCGGCATCGATCGTGCACCGCGCTTGTTTTTTAACTTGTTTTCCCAGCTTTAATTTAAGAACTGAATTCCAATGCCGTCAACGGGGAGATCAATAGCTTTTTTCACAACCCACCAGTGACCATATCTGGGCACGGCGGCTACAGCTGCTGGAGCAGCTTCGCTTTCCACACGGGCTTTTAGATGAATTAAAACCCAGTGGAAATAAAAATGGGTTGGAAAAGAAATTGGGAGCAAAGCTGGCTCCAGCACAAACCCCAAGTGTCAAGCCCAAACCTTTGGTTCCCTTAGGTGATGCCTTTGGATGTGGGTGTTGGGGTCACAGGACAAAGGATGCTCCCACCTTCAAAAAGTCTTGCTACACTTCAGAGGACCCACAAAATGTGTCTGCATGGACCGGCTCACGTCGCCTCGGCACAACATAATGACAAGGTGGCATTAAGATGTGACTGTTTCACACCGCAGGAGTACCGCAGAAGCTTCTCCGCACCAACCACCGCTGGGCTCGTGAGACGATGTCATACACTTCAGCAGATCGACCGATAGAAAAAAATCAAGCAGGATTCGGGGGCGCATCTCACAGCCTCCACGTGCACCTGAAAACTCACCCATTAGTCATGAGGACACCCAGCGATTGCGCATCCTTGCAGTCATTCACGGCTTTATGGCAAGTCATGAGATATTTGGTATTTTCCTTCAAGCAAACAAAAGCAGATGATTAAGGAAGAGGCGCAGCTTGCTCGCTTTCAGGAGGAAGACAGCTTGCAAAACGCAACTCTCAGAGCTTCAATAAAACTCCAGAAAGCAAATAAACAGCCTGGCTGAGAGGAGAATGCTCCCAGTTTCCTGAATTTTAAGCCAAATTTGGGATTCTGGGGGGGAAGCATGGGGATTACCTCCTGCAAAACTGGCACCAGTGAGAATGTCATGAGAGCGTGGATGCTGAAATGCAAAGAGAAACGTGCGTCGTGGCCCCAGCCTGACTTTTCAGGCTGTATATACACCAGAAACTTCTAAAACTTTGAGTGGAAAACCATTTCCAAATGGAAAGCCAAAAAGAAAGCAGCTGAGTTTCACCCTTCTTCTAATTTTTGGTGGGTTTGGTTATTATTTTCATTTCCAAAGCCATTTTTGCCTAAGGCAACATGTTTATACAAAATGCTTCGCCCTCAAATAAAAAAAAAAAAAGAACGATTTGCAGATGGAAAAATACTCTGTCAGAAATTTCCTGGCCACCTCTCCATTTCATGCCAACGCTTCGCAGGCTTTGAAGGGCTATAAATGACTGTACAGCAGCAAATTTGGCCATGGAGATTTTAAACCGTGGTCTAGCAGCCCTCTACGCACAGGATTTACACACACACCCCCCCACACACTTATTTTACACTTTCCTTCACAACTACCTCTCAGCTATAAAATATACATGGACACATCGATTGCTCTAGTGATCAAATCTCTTTCCGTTCCAAAATATAGCCTACCCAGACATGGAAGCATCCTAATTAAAAATATGTTGGAGAGTTGAATTGCAAATGAATCAATTCCTTCCTAAAAAAATAATAATAAAAAAAAAAATCCAGTCAAGCAAGACCGGAATGGGATGGTTAATAATTGATATTTACATTTCTCCCATGTCTGATCAAAGGATTTGATTGCATGACAAATGAGGAAATTACTGTAAAGTATTATACATCCATTAAGAACATAGATGCAGCAGATAGGACGCGGGAGCCGTGGTGGTGTGGTGTTTGCCACCAGGCTCCGCAGCCGTTTGGAAAGGAGTTGGGCTGACGGTGAAAGCGGATATTTTCCGGATGCGGAAGAAAAGCAGCAATCGATCCCCATTTTATAGGAGATGCTGCAGGAAAGGATGGGAAGGAGTGTCCGGGCCAGAGCCTGGGGCTCTTCCAGGAGATGAGAAGATGGGACCGGACCCTGCAGCAGCACGGTGGGCACCTTGTAGCTGGTCCTATGGGTCCCTATGGGCTCCTATGGGCTCCTATGGGTCTCTGTGGGTCCCCATGAGCTGCTATGGATCTCTGTGGGTCTCTGTGGACTCCTGCGGATCCCTATGGGCTGCTACAGAACACTGTGCATCTGTATGGGCTCCTATGGACCCCTACAGGTCTGTATGGGCCCCTATGGACCGATACGGAACACTATGCATCTGTATGGGCTCCTATGGACCCCTACAGGTCTGTATGGGCCCCTATGGACCCCTACACATCTCTGTGGGCTCCTATACACCACTACAGGACCCTACAGGCTCCTATGGGTCATGTGGGTCCCCATGGGCTGCTATGGACCCCTATGGGTCTCTAAGCGCTCCTATGGACCCCTAGGGGATCCTATGGGCTCCTACGGACCCCTACAGGTCTATATGGGTCCCTGTGGACCCCCGTGGGTCTTGATGGGCTCTTGTGGACACCTATGGATCCTGTGGGTCTTTATTGGCCCCTATGGACCCCTGTGGATCTTTATATTGTCTCCTATAATTGGAAATTGCCCTTTCTCACAAAGGAAAAGTAATTTTAAAACCAATTTTAGGTTCCCCGTCCAATTCCAGGCATCTCCCCGCGGCAGAGGGGACGTGGTGCTGCCCCACGCCCTCCCGACTCGCGCGGCACCTCCGCCCGCAGCTCTGACGGCGGCACTGAGAGCTGATGGCGTTTTCCGGGTGTGTCCAGGAAAACGGAGCAGGTTTAATGCCTACAATTTGTTTCCAAGGCCGTAGCAACGGCAACCTCTCGGCTGAACAACAGGCGGTTCTCGTCACGCAGAAAAACGAGCAGAATCCCGGTATCGATGCCCGCGCCCGAGGCTGTGCAGCCGAGCGGCTCCTCCCGGCCCCCGGAAGAGAAATAATAACATTTTTCTGCCGGATTTCCCCAGAAGAGTTAAAACTCGGCGTTCGGCTGACATTTGGTCAGTATTAGGAGGCGCACGAGGGGATCAAGGAAAGTTCACGGAGCAGCAGATGGGGGAGCGGGTGTTTGCCCTCTGAGCGAGAGCGCCCGGCTGCTTCGCCGGAGAGTTGGATTTGGGCCCCGGCACGCGCAGGAACTTCAGAAAAGGAAAATGATAAAAAAATTCTCTTCTTTTTTTCCTTTTTTCTTTTCCCCTTTTTGCTTTTTCTTTTTTTTTCCCTTTTTTTTTGCCTGTTTGAAAGGTGCTTCTGCCTTAGAGCACTTCCCCAGCATCACTCCTCCGGCTTTGGAAGCCAAGCCCTCTCACGACTGACGTTCTTCCACTCTACTGAACCGCCAGCCATCGTCCCTCTTCTCACATTGCCCCTTTTGTTTTGCAAATGTTTGCAGTTTTTTGCGATTTTTTTGCAAATTTTTGCATTTGGTCACCAGAGGCTGGGGGCATCTCGGGGCATTGCAGGCTCCGAGGAGCACCAGGGGCTTTAGGAATGGAAAGAGCCGCGGTGGTGGGGCCGAACGGTCCCCGGCGAGGAGCTGCGGCGGGTGGGAAATAGCTAAGGGGGAGTGTGGGAAAGGCATTGGGTATGGGAAATAGATTAAATATGGGGAATATGGAGAATATATTGAATATAAGGAATAGATTGAATATAAGGAATATATTAAATATGGGAAATATATTGAATATGAGGGATACATTAAATATGGGGAATACACAAATACGAGGAATGTGTTGAATATAAGGAGTATATTGAATATAAGGAATATATTAAATATGGGAAACACACTGAACATGAGGAATATATTAAATATGGGGAATATATCAAATACGAGGAATACACTGAAGGTGTGAAATATCAGTGTGATGGATATATTACACGTGAGTACGTATTCAATATAGGAAATATATTGAATATAGGTAATATGTTGAATATCGGCAATACATTAAAGATGGCAAATATATCAAACATGAGAAGTAGGTTGAATACAATATATTCACCGTGCAGAATACGCTGGATATGAGAAATTCACTGAATAAGGGAGCCAGAGCAAATGTTGTTAATATGGGTAAGGTGCTCTGTGGGAAATAGGTTGAATGTCGATAATGTATTAAGGGAAATACGATAAATATCAGGAATGTATCGGCGATGGCAAATAAACTGAATATTGCAGCTATGCCCCAAATGGGAAAGATGCTGAAAATGGGAGATTTACTGACACAGCCGCAGCAGGGCGCGGCGC
>WAAD01007775.1:308980-322908 GCA_013389945.1 Fregata magnificens
TCCCGGTGCAGCCCCAGCATCATCCAAAAAAGTCATTTTCAGCCCGCGTTGCCCTCTTGACATCACTTGATAAGGAGCTGGTTGGGAGGCGTGAGGTTTTTTTAAACTTTTTTTTTTTTTAATCCGTGAAGCCTCTTGGCTCCCGTCCTCCCGCCAGCTCCCGAGGGCAGGCATGGCTGGCGCGTGGCTCCCATACACGCGTGCGAGCGGCACGCGCTGGGCGCAGCCGCCGAGGGAGGGGGCGGAGGTGCGGCTGCTGCAGAGGAAGGGAATGGGTACATGTGTCCCACGGGGATGTTCAGGCGCGAGGAGGGAGCTTGTGTGGGTGTGAGGAGAGTGGCGTGGGCTGTACGCACACCCGAGCTTTTTAAAGGAGGTGCAGATCTTCAGAGGCGCTTAGGGATGCTCTGCTCGATATCTCTGGAGACAAAGGGGTGGTGATGAGGGTGATGATAGGTCTCGCTCGTGGGGATGGGGACGCTCCAGGACCCAGCACTGGGATTTCTCCCTGCTCCTGGGACTTGCTGGCCCCATCAGGGGCTTCTGTCCCTTGCCCCGGAAAAGTGAGGTTTTGCCATATCCTGATCCAGCCAGCTTGCTGCAGCCCTGGGCTACCTGGGACTCACCTGGGCTTGTGCGTCTTGGGTTTGGAAAGCTTTGGAGATGGCCTTTGCGCAGCTCCGGGCATAGCAGAGTGGGGTTTTGGAGCCCTGCTGCGTGGACATGGCCAGCCCAGAGAGAGACATGATTTTTAGCATTGCCCTCTTCCATATGTTAGCATAGCTCAGGCCATTGCAGTTTGAGTGTTGTCATACAAATAGGATCTGTGATAATTTCCGTGCTCTAGTTCCCTGGCAACATGTGCACAATTAAGAGCTGCTCTAGATCAGAAAGCAGATCTTAGTTTGTCTAAACAGGTTTAAAAACCTATCAAATTAAACTGGGCCAGGCGACTCATACAATGTGCATGCCTAAATTGGTTTAACATTTGCATAAATCAGATTAAATTGGGGCTGTGGGATGGTTTAGGTTAGGAAGCCTGTGGCCGTTTCTGCCCAGCTCCTGGAGGTCTCCACTCCTGCCGTGGTGTTGGGGCTGTTTTTGCAAAGCAGCAGCTGAATCACTTGTTTACAGCCTCGTTTTGTAGGTGATTGCTCTATACGGTGCTGGTTTACATCAGACCAGAGGGTTGCAGTTTGGCTGTGACCCCGCAAGCAACCGGAATGCCCCCACCTTTGTGGGGACGTCCTAATGGAGGAGCAAACCCGAAGGTCGAGTGGCTTTTAATGGTGCGATTCGGGAGGTAGGAGGGTGGACGGCAGCGTGGCTGCAGGCAGCAGATTCGGATCACGGCTGGTTCGGCTGCAGCTGTGATTTGCAATGCGTGGTGGGTCCTGCGGGTGGTTTGCAAGGAGGGTCTCTCTCTCCAGGGGGATTTTTTTAAGCCCATTGGGGTTTGAGTAGCAAAGCATTTGCATGCAGGTCTGTATGCGGGGAGCATAACGCCTGGGGGGTCCTGCCTCTCCCGCTGCCGTCTCTCTGCTTTGGTCTTGGGGCTTCTCAGACGTGGTCCGCGGGGGTGTGGAGGTGGGAATGCATCTGGTGTCCCACTTTTGAGTTTCTTCCAGTTAACCAGTTTAAGAGCACAACAGGTAAGCTGGTCTGCTCAGACTTCAGAAATTATTCGTTCTCTTCGGCGCTTGCTGCCGTGTTCCTGGGAGGTGGTGGATTTACATGCCTGATTGAGGGATGAGTTTAGATACACCAGATCCTACCTTCAGAAGTGCCTGAACTTTATATAGTGCTGCCTTCAGGACTTTTTCCCCCTTTCACTTTGTTTGCGGGCAGGGAACACATGATGCGATGCAGAGTTACACGGGGTAACCACGTGCTCTGGGCACAGGAGGCACAAGGCTGGATGCAAAGTGCTCTCGATCTCTCTTGCTTCCGACCACTGAGCCGGGATTGCAAATAGCAGGAAGGAGAGGGAGGATATGGTGTGCTGGTATCTGCACGGCTTCTCAAAATGCAATAATCCCATCTCGGGGAAAATAGCAGCCTCGTCTGAAATTCAGCGTGTTATCTCTTTGTGGAGCTTGAGTCGTATCTCACCATCTCGCACTCTGAGCCGTTACTTAATTGTTTTCTTCTTCGTGGTATCCCTGTATCCAAATCAGTGTTGCTAGTAATTCCACAGATGATATAAACCTGAAAGGTTCTTTTCTTAAAAGCCTTGATCATGCTTCCCTCCATTTTGCTTTTGTGAAGGCAGCAGAGATGGACAGACTACCTGCTTGCCGTGCAGCAAATGCACATGTGTGTGCATGCATGCAAAATCTGCAGGACTTGAGGATTTATTTTTTTATTTAACTAATCTTCAGCTCTGATATCATCAAGTGTTGGCTCTGGTTCCTGTGAAACATAGGTGGGTGCCGCTTCTGGCTTGCACCGATGAAGGTTTCCCTCCCACTGCTTCTTTCCTTTGTTTCCTGCGCGTTGCTGTCGCTCGCTGCCAGCGGCTTTGACTCTTTCCCTCCGTCGGCTGCGAAGGGGAGTCGGAAGCTGAGCAGCAGTTTCCAGTCGCCACGTGAAGTTCCCGTGTCACCCCCGACCGGCATGGCTCAGGATATGTGGAAAGCAAAGGTGATGGGCAGAGCCGTGTCCCGCTGGGAGCTCTGAGGTGGAGTAGGCAGGTGGGGGCCAAACCGTCCTTTCCTCCCAGCAGGAAGGGACGTGCCTGGGGCGGAGGGGTAGCCCTGTGTGGGCAGGGACGGTGACGGGGAGGATTTGGCGTCAAAGCACATGAAAGACCGTTCTCCGGATGCTGTGGTTTCCACCAACAAATCACTGTCCCCTGGGATTGCTCCTGTCCCCTCCAGGCAGCTGGCTGGTGCATCCGACCCCCCTGGGCAAGCTGGGGGAAGGGGAAGACGGGGGCTGAGCACCGCAGCCCAGCACCCCTACCTGCAGGCAGGGACCTGATGGGCCTCCTAGGAGCAGGCAGGGTGGTGGCAGTGCCGTCTCCTGGCCAGGCATGACCTGGTTGAGCTGAACACCCTGCAAAGGACAGGGGGATGCTCTGGAAACCCGGAGGCACCGGTGCAGGAGCGATGCAGAGGGCTGGGCATCGTGGCGGATGGTGCACGGCATTTGCCCAGTGCAAACTAATTCATGAATTAACTGGTATTTCCATCCCTTGCAATGGGTTCGCCGCCGGTGGCACGGACCTCAGCCCGGTGACATTTTGCACCGGACCATCACGCGCCACGAGCGGAGCAGCGCAGAAACCTCCCGATCAGCTCCTTCCCTCTGAGTCGCCATTTTATTTTTCTTAAACATTTATGTATAACTGTACACTAACCTATAAAAATTAGTTTAGGATGGCTGCCAAGAAAATCTCTGCAGTGCCTTGTGGGTAACTCCCTGTGAATTACCATAAAAGCTGTAGTGCTGAGGCTGCTGTGGCAGTTGTGAGGATGCCAGTCATAATGCTCTGTATTTAAAATTCAGATGAATGTGTAATGCATTCGTGTCTGGATTGCAGCAGCTTGTAGCATTTCTGGTGTCCCTGCACGCCGCTGCACCCGCTCTTGCTTTTTAATGTCTTCTTGCGCTCTTCCAGCGTTTTGCCTGATTGCAAAATGCAACAGATAGCAAAACGTGGGCTAGCCGTGCTTGGAGGGAGAGTGGTTTCTGATAGCTTCCTCCCAGGAGGGACGAACCTCCTGCTTCCATTGAGCCAGCGGCAATATTTCACTTAAGGGAAAAGCCGCTCTGTAACCCTTCCCCTCTGTGTCCTGCATGAACGATGTCCTGTTTCCGAGGGCGCTCTATTTCTGGGTGTGCTGATCGCCGGGACCCAAACTCGCTCGAGTAAATGAAACACAGGTTGCGGAGCCTGTGCAAGGGGGATATCTTGCTGCCGTGCTGGGGAAGGTTGTGGCTCTCTTGCAAGCAAGCCGGTTAGCTTTGCTGCTTCGCTGTGTGAGCTTGGAAATACAAAGTGCCTCTCTTTATCTGTTGCCGCTGGTTTTCTTCCGGAGCGGCGAGCCAAGGTGACTGCAGGTCTCCGAAGCGGAGCCTCGGTCGAGGAGCCGCTCGGCTCGGTGCGGGTGCTTGGCAGAAGGTGTTGCTGATCTGCTGGGCATGATGGATCATTTCATTTAAATTTTCCTGAAATATAATATTCATCACGGCGTCAGTGTCCCACCTTCATTATGGCTTAGTGATAAACATCTCTAATCGGAGAGCGATCTCCCTGCCCTGCCAGAAGCTGCCTGGGGATAATGAATACATTTTTGGAGCTGGGAGAGGGTGTCTCGGGGATGTGTTCCTGCTTTCTCACCTCTGTCTGTGCGTGGAGAATCACTTGCCTGGCTGATAAATAAAGCAAGGAGCAAATCTGTTTTTCCCAGGTATTTTGGTGGTGTTTGTACGTGGCTGTTTCTGTTCAGGGCTCTAAGATGGTGGCGGTTTGGATGTAACCTGGTGTCACTTTTAGTACCTGATAGCGTTTTCTTGCCCAGGGATTTCTGAAGGGACCCTTAAATGCTGCCGCTGTCCTGCCTGCTCCCTGCCTGTGGCTGGGGGCTTGGGGCAGCGCCCCAATGCGGCTTAACCCCCACTGCACTGGGGAGCCGGGCTGCCTCTTCCACCCTGCGAGGGGTAAATCCCTGCCGCTGTCCTGGCTGGCAGCAGCACAACCCGGACAGTCTGTGGTTTCAAGAGGGGATGCAGCTTTACACCCGCTCTCGTGGGGTGCCGGGGCGGTGATGGCCCCATGTGTGGCAAAGCACGCGTCACGCTGTGTACGGTTCGGATGAGCTGTTTTACCCTTCTCCCCGCGGTGTCCAGAGCAAGTACGGGAGCGGGCAGGACCCAGCACAAGTCCTGGGAGTAGTTCAACCGTCAGCAGGCTCAGCGTAATGCCGGGGAGGGCAGGCTGATTTGGGGAGCTCGGGGGGCCGAGCGGCACGGCTCGCCTCCTCCCCGGTCCCTCGGTGGGAGCCGCAGCACAGCCACGATGGCCCCAGCTCCCCACCCGGCACGATGGCCTCTGCGTCCCTGTGTTGCTAGCAGCTGGGGAGCATCCATCAAAGTGCTGCTCGTCTCGTTCCTCTCTGAATTGGTTTTACCACCGAGGAAGGGCTGCTGTTTCATGGAGAGCTCTGACCGCAGGACCTCAGCATCTACCCTCCCCATCTGGCGTGGCCGGGTGGATCGCTGTGCCCCGGCTTGGCTGCCGGCCTCGGCCACCTGCTCCAAAGCGAAGACGATGTCTACTGTGGCTGGCGTGGATTTTTTTCGTCTGTGCAGCAGTGGGAGATGGTGGCTGCTGGTCCCGCGTGCCACTGGGACTGTCCCGTTTCAGCAGGAAGAGTTGTTGGCTAGTTGTCCTCTGAGCCCCTTTTGGGAAAGACCCCAGGAGTTTTGGGGAGCCAGCTCCTGATCATCTCTGGGGTTTTCACCTTCAGCATCAGAATCAAAGCGTTGCGAGTCCCCAGAAGCCTTGTACAGCATTGACCTCTTGGGCTGCTCTTCTGGAAAGGGCTTTCCTCTCCCTGCACCTCCGCTTGTGCCTCCACTTCCTCCTCCACATTTGACCCAGAACAAGCTGAATTTTCCTCTGGTTTGGGATTTCCTGTTACCTCTGTTCCTCTCCGGCATCCAGGCCCTGAAACTCGCAGCCTGTTTCTCTCCTATTGCAAAACTTGTCAGGAAAGTCCCCCTGAATTTGGAGATGCTGAACGCTGCCCGACTGCCATGCGAGCCCTGGCCCTGCTTTGAGACCTGCGCAGAGCCCTGAGGAGGGCAGCCGAGCAATTCCCTGCCGACTCCTTCCTGGAAGGACTTGTTGCGCCGTGCTGATAAGAAGATTTCTTTTTCCCGGGAGCCCAAAGCACGACTTGGCACCCTCAAAGGCTGAGGATGACAGTGAACCCGAGCGGAGCTGGGTGCAGGGCAGGAGGTGGTGGCAAGGTCCAAGGACAAGCCATTGTCGCTGCGTGTCCTTCCAACGTTATCCCATTTCCTCAGGGAAGGATGAGGAGGAAGCTCTGGCCGTCGGCAGCCCCTATCGCCTTTCAGCACCTCAATTTTAGTAGCCTGACCTGCAGGAGCCTGTCTGGCGCTGTGGCGTGGGAGCACCGGTGGCATTTCTGGCCTCTGGTGCTGCCCATAGACTGCATGCCCTAAAGGCTTTGCTGCTGGTCCCCGTAAGGGGATCCCGGTGAGGCTGGCTGGGTTTTGAGAGTGACCGCAGACCTCTCAGCATCTGCTCCCGAGCTGCAGGCAGCGGGACTACAGCTTCGGTGCTTTATCTATCCGTCTCTCCCTCTGCAAAGCTGTTTGAAAATCCCCGGGCTGAGCAGCTGCCCCAGCAGCGTGGAGGGCACAAGTGTTCCTTTGCTTCTCCTCCCGTCGGAGGCGGCGTGGGGGACAGCACCCATCCAGCAGCCCCCCGGGGTGCTGACCTGAAAACAGGTGTAGGGCTGCTTTGAAAAGAGGAAAAGTAGGGAGGTGGGGAGGAACTAAAGTGTTTCTTAGAAGTAAGAGAGGAAGGGGCATAAAATATTAAAAGGCCCTTGCAGCTACGGCTTCTCATTCCGGCTGCCTTGGGGAGCATGCTGCGTGGGTTGTGGGGGCTCAGGTGGGTGCCATGGGCCTCTGGCGTGCGCCCGGCCTGGCAAGGGGCTGGATTTTGGGCTGGGTGAGGAGTAGCGAGGAGAGGATGAAGAGAGGAGATGCAGTTTTCATGCCTGGAGGCGCGTTTGCGGCTGGCAGGGGTCTTCCCGGTCTAGGTGCGTGCACAGAGCTGTGCATGAGGACTGACCTGGGACATCGTCCTCAGCGTCCTACCTCCTCCTGTGCTTTAGTTACTGGACTGTCCCCCCTCATTGAGGATGGGATGATGCAGTTTGGGTCTTCGCTCTGTGTCTAGGGGAGCTGGTTGACAAGACTGGCGAAGCATGGGGGGCAGGCAGGTCATGTCTGCGCTGTCTTTGGGTGCCTCCTTGAAGGGGTGAGCTTGCTGCGCGCTTGAGCGCTTCCTGCTGCCGGAGTAGTCCGTGCCGAGCATGTGCTGATGGGGTGGGAAGCCAGGGGAGAAGCGCTTCAGCTCTTGCCCAGAGCCTTTCTGCAAAACACTTTGCAGCAGGGCAGAGGGCTGTCCCCACAAGGGTCTGTGCCCCGGCGTCACCGTCCCCAGCACTGGCCTGGCCGGTTCAGCCCGCGGAGCACGTAGGCTTGTATTTCGCTCCTAAAAACCACCCAGAGCCAGGCTGTAATTAGGCTGTGTTGTCTCGTAACTGGATCTCCCAGCCCAATGCTTTGTTCTTGGCTTACCCTTGACTTTTTCTGGTGTCTTTGAGCGAGTCATATTCTCTCTCCATGCCTCAAATTTTCATCCTCCGTCCTGACTCCTGCAGGACAGATGCTCTTGAGGCAGGGGCTGTCCAGAGGTATCTCAGGCGCTGCTTGCCCCGGAGAGCCTTGCTCTCTTCTGAGCCCTCTAAAGCTTCTCATGAGGAGTGTTTACAGGTGACTCAGTTGCAGGTTTTTCTAGGAAATATCAGAGGAGCTTGTGATGCTGGACTCTCGTTGGGCCCCCAGAACCCTCTGCGGCATGCTTTAATCTTCAGAATGAAACTAAAGCAAGACTTTCAACTTGGATTTTTCTTTGGAAGTCACTTTATTTTAAAACCACTTTTTTTCTGATTAGGCTTTTAGGAGGGGATAAAACCCCATATCGTGAAATCTTGCCTGTGTAAATAATTGCCAGGTTGGGTTTTTTAAAGTCACAAGATGTCTGTACTGCTCTCTCAGTGCCCTCCGTCAAGGCAGCGCTGAAAACGGTGGCATCAAACGGAGTCCTGTCTGTCCGTCCTTTTCTGTCTGTATGTGCATCTCTTGGCTCCTCTTGCAGTTGCAGCCTCTGGATGCGGATAGCGGGAGTAGGAGAGCACGGGAGAGAGGTGCCCTTTGGCACGCTTGCGCTTGCAGTCGGCTAATGCCGTGAGTGCGCGCTTGCTTGCCATCGAGTCTCTTGAAGTGTGCATTGGCACAACTGGGGAAGAGCCGGGAAAACCCACGTTGCTGCCAAGCATCCCCATTCTGGGGAAGGTTTGGGGCTCTTGGGAAAGCAGGCTGGGATGAGCCGGGAGCGCTTGGTACGGGGGTGGATGGAGCAGGCGGCAGCAGACGGGCGCGTGGGGGATGCCGCCGGGAAGGAGGCGGTGGAAGGGACGCCGGGTGCAGGAACAGCCCGTGTGGCTTGGCAGCGGAGGGGGCGCGCAGACCTGCTGCTCAGCTCGGTGCCAGCTGCCCCCTCTCCGGCTGCGCCGCTCTTCCCAGCGGGGCTCCTTGCTGTGGCTGCCCCCTCCTGGGAGGATGTGTTGAAGCTTTGGCAGAGCCTTGTGCCGTGGGAGTGGGAGCTCCCTGCTGCCACTGGAGAGTCCGGGCTCCATCTTGCCCCTGCAGATGCTCGTGGCACATCTCCCACAGGTGCTGCAGCACCGGGCACAGGGCAGGCGGCCGCTGCTCAGCCAAGGTTGACCAAAGACGTGTCTCCCTGTTCTCCGCTCCTGGGCTCTGGCCGCTCACCGGTGCCTGGATCAGGCCCTCCTGGCAGTGCTTCTCTTGGTTTCTGTTTTTTCCGTGTGCCCCAGAGGCAAACTGGAGCAGCATCCCTGCTCTGCATCTTCTTGGTCCCTTCCTGCTGCTGGGCCCAGGAACCATCCGGGCAGCATGGCGGGCCTGCGTGGGAAGCAGCCTTTGCTCTCCCGCCTGGTACCTGCCACGCTCCGGGATGGGGGTTTGGCATTTTGGGACAGGACTGTGAAATCCCAGCGTGGGCTCCCACGTTGCTGCAGTGCGTTCCTGTGCTTCGGGCATTGCACAGAGCCTGAGACTTTGTCCAACAGTGCAACATCCCCATAATGGCTTGTGTGCAGGCTGGCGGGAGGGATGGGAGATGCTGCAGCTGACCTCGGCTGTCCACCCCCTGCGGGTGCATGTGGACAGAGATGCCTTTTGGGCCAGCATCAGCTTTGCAACATACAGAGAGGCTCCAGCCCTGAGACAAGGCTGGGGCTGACGCACAGAAACCTGCAGCAGCTCATCTTCTCCCCAGCCTCCTGCAATTAAACAGGCAGCTGGAGCAGTGTCTGCAGCAAAGCTGCCGGCAGTGGGCTCGGTGGCTCCGGGCCTGGAGATGGACGGACAGCAACGGTTTTCGTTTTCAGGCGCTTTCATAACTTGCGTAGCTGGGCCTTGCGCCGCAGGGTGTCCTGTTCTGCCTCGCCTCCAGCATCGGCCGGTCTGTAACTGTATGTTCCCCGCAGTAAATTCACCCGTGAGGGGAGGTCTCAGGTTCCCTGCCGGCTGGAGGGGTGCCCGGGAGCTGCAGCTCTCGCTCCCTGCCCCATGCCGTGACCCGGCAGGGAACGCAGCCCTGTCTCTGCCCATGGCCTCTGCGACCGGCTCCTGCTGTGCTGACGCAGCTTTTGGGTCCCTCTGGTTTGGAGGCAGGGTGCCATGAGCAACGCTTGCGGGATAATGCAGCAGAAACCCTTCCGGACATCCCTGCTCCGAGACCCAGCTTGGGGGAGGTAGAGGTGGCGGCGAAGCGCTGTTGCGTGGTTCACCGGCACGTGCCAGAGCTTTCCCTGCTCCTGGTGAGATACAAACGGGTTCTGCGGTGCCTCTGCTGCTGTGTCCTACCCAAATGGCAGATGCCCTGAGTGGCCCTACGAAAAGCCCTTTGGCTTTGTTCCTTGTTGCTTTTACTATTTGCAGTAAAATGGAGCAGCGTCCCAGGGGCTTTGAGGCACCGGAGAACCGGTCTCTGTCTCCACCGGGGCAGAGGGAGCTGCTTGGGGTGTTGCTGGCAGGCTCTGAGCAAGCGCTGTCCCACAACCAAACCCTTTGGGGGTGCAAACTCCTGCCCTTCTCTGAGGAGGGATTTGCAGTGGATTTTCCACCCTGTTGTGGGCCAGCCGGACACATGGCTCTTTCTCGGCTGTTGGGGCAGATCTGCCATCGTGCGTGTTGATTGTATGTGCTTTTTGGATGCAAGGGCTTGGCTAAGCATTGTGGATGTGGTTTTTTTTGTCCCGGGTGAGCGCAGGAGCAGAATGAGCCCTCTGTTCCCCGGGGTGGTCAGAGTGAGCTGGGGAAGCTCAGGGAAATGTGATGGTTCCAGTTGGCTCCTGAGTCGAGGGGAGTGTGGTGGAGGGTTTTGGGGCCAAGGAGAGCGAAAGGGGCTCGTTCACAATCATGAGTGGGTGCTTGTGCTCTAGCACTGGCTGTTAACATCCCTCTGTGCTCTGCTGAGAGCTCGTGGGACTGGGAGCACTGGGCTTGCAGCTGAGGGAGGCGTGGGCTGATGGCCCCCTTGTCCCCAGCGGTGACGGTGGCCCTGTCTGCCCTGTCCCCCATCCCTTCAAGCTGGGCACGGGTAGCTCTCGGAGAGCTTCTCCCGACCTTTCCAGCTCCGTGCCCTCGGCTGCCACCAAGTGACACGGTGACATTTCATATCTTGAATGTCTGAGCAATTTCATAAAGGAAAAGCCAGCAGAAATGAAATGCTTTGGCTTTTTGTGTCCGACAAATTGGATTTGTTAACCTGAAGCTTCGTCTGTCGGCTGGCAGGGCCTCTCTGCGGCCCGCAGCTGATGGGACAGCGTGGGAAGGGGAGGAAAAGCGTGGCTGGGATACGGGGAAGAAGAGGAAGGAGTGGTGTTGCGCAGCAGTGTGTAACATTTGCTGTGTTTTGAGCAGTCAATTTCTGGAGGTCTCTTTGGCAAGGAGACCTGGGTCTTTGCATCAGGCATGGGACAGCTGAGCTACTGGTGCTGCAAGCCAGCCCAGTCAAGGTATCAGTTGCTGTTCCTCTCTCCCAAGCCAGGAAAGCAGAGTCTTTACCAACCTCCATCAATCAGGTGACGCTACCGTATGCTGATTTACCCCAGCACACTACAGTGGCAAAGCAAGATCAATGCAAATGACTCTGCCGCACAAACCGCAGCCCACGCCTGGGCATGTTTGGACAGGGCAGTGCCGCCTTTGCGGCCGTGTGTAGCTGCCAGTCTCGGCGTGTGCAGCCCTGGGCACGAGCCCATTGTGTTTGCACAGAGCATGGGCCTTGTTCGCCGAGGGGGAGACAGGCACCGGCCTGTGCTGCTGCCCGGCACGACTCGACGTGCGGTGGACAGTTGCGCAGGACCTGCTTTTAAATAGCATGCTGCGTATCACGTTATTTATGGTGCGTGTGTATGGCAGGTAGAAGATGCACCCCTGGGTCCCTTCTGCCGTCCCTGGGGAGCGGGAGGAAGCCTGTGTGCAGGGGGAGATAATTTCCTCTGCTTTTGGGCTCTGTTCCAGAGCTGTTCAGACTTAATGCAGTTTAACCCTGCTCTGGGAATGGGCATGAGGAGTCCTGGGTCCCTGGAGAATTGCAAAGTTGATTCCTTCCCCTTTTCCTTTTTTCTAAATTAAGAAAAAAAGAAAGAAAACAAACAAAAAAGGCTCTCCATGAAGCAGGTGGGTGAGCGCATGTGGGGAGAGCCAGCTCCCTGCCGAACTGCTGCAGACAGCAGCCGTCGCTGCCCCGGGACTTTGGGGACCTTGCACCAGCCCAGCAATGCTGGAAGGGCTGGAGCCGGCTGCTCTCATTCTCTGTACCTGTGCCCCCTTGGCCGTGGCACGTTGCTGCTGCAGCTCCTTCCGTCTGTGCCGTCTTTCTCAGCCTTGCCTTTCCCCGGCAGTGGTTTTGTCGTAAGTCCTCGGTGGATCCGTTACTGCCCACGTGGTCCTCGTGGCAGCTTGCAGCCTGCATTGGGGTTTTGCAGGTCTTGCTTGGCTGCTCAGCAGGCTCCAGTGTGGGATGGCTGTAGGCTCTGGAAAACTCTGCAGTGCTGCTCATATGGAAAACACTCTCAGTAACCACAAAGAATGGAGATGGTGCTTAAAAAAAAAAAAAAAAAAAAGGTCATCTGTAGGGACCTACAGGATGGGGATGTTGAGGCTGCCTCATGTAATTTCTCCTGGGGTTGTGTGACTCCTTCCCCTGAACCCCAGGGATGTCTTTATGAAGCAGAGCTGTGGAGGAGACATCCTGTCCTGTGGATGTCATTGGACTGGATGCTCCCTCCCCCCTGTGCAGCCCTGCTGGGAGATCACCCCCCCAAAACACTCGGCTGACAGCCATAATGGCATTTCCTCGGGAGGGCTGATTAACCCTGTTTGGTTGCATGAGTCCTTGTGCATCAGCTGCTGCTTTGGGCGTTTCCTGCACTCCTGGAGCAGTCCCATGGGAGGGCAAAACGTGTATCCTGAATCCTCCTGCATCAGCAACTGTGGCCGCTGGGACAGGAGAGGAGCTCCAGCTCCACTGGGGACATGGGTGTCCGAGCTGGCTCCAGCTCGCTGTCGACCTCAGAGGGCTCCAGGAGGGCTCAGGGACGTGGCAGACGTCTTGCTTAGATGTTGGAAGGGTGTTGGAGGACTCAGCAAGGTGCTGCCGCGCCACGAGCCTGTGCCTGCTATCCCCCGTGGCTGTGCTTTTGCAGGAGAACTGTTAGAGAAGCACCTTGCAAGATTATTTGCTTCCTGATGTGCACGTTGCAGTTTGTTCTGTCCTAACGTCACCCAGAAGGTCCCCGCTGCCCCATGCATCAGGGATGCGCAGCGAAGTCCAAGGCCAGGGGCTGCATTTGAGGCTGAGGTGCCCAAACCCTCCTGGGGCTTCCC
Organism: Fregata magnificens; assembly: GCA_013389945.1. Classification (NCBI taxonomy): domain Eukaryota; kingdom Metazoa; phylum Chordata; class Aves; order Suliformes; family Fregatidae; genus Fregata; species Fregata magnificens. The sequence goes on from WAAD01007775.1 coordinate 321,731, forward strand.
GCAGATCGAAGCTCAGGCATGGTGGGCAACGAGTCCAGCGGGGCCACCAGGAACGTGGCTGCCAGAAGAAACCCAGTGGGGTGGAAATCCCTTTATTCAGTTTTCCTGTGTCTGAAGTGCAAGTGGGAGACTTGGACCTGGCTTTTTCCCAATGTGGAGAAAGGGGCTGAAACCTGCCCAGGCGCTGGTGCCATGCATGCGTGTGGCACATCCTCCTAGCTCCGTTGCCTCGATTTGAGAATTTGATGCATCCTGCTGTTTAAAAATAAATAGCTAGTTATTTTGGGCCAGGGAGGCAAACAAATCAACAGGCCAGTGATTTCTTCAATCATCCTGCATGCTGCACGGGGGAAAAATTAATAAAGTACCTGCCATCCCCAGAAGCTATTTGTTAAAGCCAACAATAATGATGGGCAAAATTGAGTTCCTGCTTTTGATGGGTTCACTCACGCTCCTGCGCTCGCACTCCCTCTCCAAGGCATCACTGTTCCTGACAGTGCTGTGGTGGGAAAGGAGATACTGATCTGTGATCCAGGTCTGAGCTTTTCCAGCATTGGGAAGAGCGGCACGGGGCTCTCCAGCCTCTCTGGGGACTTGCTTGTGCTCCGAGAATTGGGTCCTTTTAGGTGTTTTGGGATCCACAAGAAATCTGGATTATCCATAGAGTCACTGTCCTGTGGTTATTGCTCATTTCTTGGTGAGTTTGGACCTTTGGAGGCTTTTCAGGGTTTTGTAGAGACTGCGCCCAGCATGTGCCCGGTGAAAACCACTGCGTGTGGTGGTGGCTGTTGGAGGGAGGATGGTTGGGAGCAGGGTCCATTCTCTGCTTTGCTGCAGACCAAGGGAACATCGTTTTTCCAGTTCATTCCTGAACTTTCTCATCTGTGAAATGGGCACACGCAGAGCCATCCTTCATCAGGAGGCCAGGGCTCAACTCATTGTTCTGGGGCCGGTTTTGTTCAATGTCTTCATCAATGATCTGGATGAGGGGATTGAATGCACCCTCAGCAAGTTTGCAGATGATACCAAGCTGGGCGGGAGTGTCGATCTGCTCAAGGGAAGGCAGGCCCTGCAGAGGGATCTGGATAGGCTGGGTCGATGGGCTGAGGCCAACTGTATGAGGTTTAACAAGGCCAAGTGCCGGGTCCTGCACTTTGGTCACAACAACCCCATGCAAC